>JAOBRB020399256.1:0-10211 GCA_027575285.2 Zoanthus pulchellus | reverse complement strand
TGTTTACAAGAATGTAGTTTTGAAAATAACAGTTTTTCCAAGCTCAATTCCTTTCGTTTCATTTCGCGGAATACAGTAAACAATGTTACTTTAGATTGATTTTTCTGAAACTTTGCATGTTGTCTTGGAGGATTTGATTGCACTCAGTGTATTCTAAAACGAAAAGGCGTGTCCAGAATTTTAGCAAAACTACAAAAAATACTTACACAACTCCCCTAAGGGGCTTCTCAGTGTCATTAAAAACCACCCTCTTCCCCAATTAAGAATCCTAACTGATAGGAGGCAAACCAATTGGCTATTTACAAAGCGTGGTAAATTTGTCCCTGGGATCGCCGAGGACAAATTCATTCAGTGGTCTGAGTTGGGGAATCGAACCCGGGTCTTTCGCATTCAAAGCCCCAGCTCTCACCACTGTGCCACGCTGCCTCCTTAAAGCTCTACAGGACAGATGATTGCGATTGAGTTGCATGCACTATTGATTTGCAACTAGTTGTTTTTTACATTGTTAACCGAACTTTGTTTTTTTCCAGGTCCAGTTGTGTGAAAGTAAGAAAGAGTCATCTAAAGTTAGAGAGGAATTATGTCATACAAGACAAAAAAGTGTGGATAGAATACAAAAGTATCTCTTCCCAATCCAGTCGCACCAAATACATCCAATTATGGGCACTCCTCCTATACAGGACCCAAGAGAGCTCATGAAAGGTAGGTCAGAGCTTAATTAGCACTGACAGTCATCACTTACCACACTGTACTAAGCTTCGTTTTAATTGTTGATACTGCTCGTAAACGCTCTAATAAGCCCCGGGGGCTGATTATATTTCATGCCTTCAAGAGGGAGGGCTTGTGTATTAGAGAGAGTGGGCTTATTTAAAACTACCTGGTGAAAAGAAGTCACTAATTTCGAAACAAAATTTCACAAGTCAAAAGCAGCCATTGAAGTACTTAAGACAGAACTAGACAAGAAAACTCGGACTTTGCCCAAATGAAAATCAACGTTGGAAATGCAAAGAACGGGAATAAAATATATCTTTAACGCCACAAGTCCACTTTACTGTTTACTTTAGCCTTTTTATTTTTTTGGCGGGAAGGGGAGGGGGCTTATCAAAAATTAGAGGCTCTAGAGGGGAGGGGCTTATTAGACAGGGGGGCTAATTAGAGTGTACGGTATTTCTTTTACAAAATCAGTGAAAGGATTTAAAGCAAAATATATCTTATTGTTGAAAAAGGAAAACTTTTAATAACAATGTAAGATATATTCTTGTTTCTTTAAAAAGTTACAGACTTTAATTTTTTTTAGTAATAATCAATGATGTCAAAGTATTTTGAGACAGAATACAGCAATGTAATATTACATTTGAAACCTAATATATATAGAATAACAACACATTAAAGGCTTTTGAAACTCATTGCGCATCCGGTTCTATACTTGTTTTAGTATCGACTGTTTTATTTATGTAAAAATTGCAAGCATAAAATGTTTAATTTCAAATGTAAGTTTTGTGTTATATACTATACCAAGTAAATGAAGATTTAACAAGTTCCTTCTTAAAAACTGTTCAGAGTGATATTGTAAAACGTTTGTAAGTTTATAGCTTGTAATTTACTATGCTGTATAGTTATATAACCACAGCGATCATCGAATTAATATCTTTAGTTATCTAGAGTGGCAATGACAGACATTTAAAACTGGCCGGCGCAAAACTGATGCGGCTTTATAACTCAGTTGGAAAGAAAATCACACAATTCTTGCTTATAAACATCATTAAACTGACCAATATAATCGTGAAAGTTTAGCCAGGGTCGGAAATTGAATTTTTTATGCAGTTAGTGTGTCTGTATTAGAATTAGTATTTTTATCCATTTCATCATTACTATGTAATACCAATGCGATTTGACATAGAACATAAATTATATTTTTTTTAAAAAAAACGTTTACACATTTTTTCATAAAAAACGAATCTATGTACTAAATTAATTATATTTCAGGGCTATATTTCTTTGACTAATTCAATGTTTGGTACTTTATTTCGTTTACTGCAGTTAACATGCATGTAGTTTACGTACAGTACATTATTTGTTATTCAATGGTTTGTTACACAGATATTGAATGTGACATTGACTGTAAGCAAAGTGTAGAGAGCTTTGAATCAGCATTGGCTGATGCCACGAGAACATCGTACATTGAAGGGCAATGGGTGTCACAGGAGGAGGAAATTATTCAAGAGTACAGCATTATAGATGCCTGCTTGCCGAGCAATGGTGATTACTCAATGTATACCGACTGGGGTAAGATGCAGCAGAGTATTAACTATTTTCATTCATAGTTGTCAGATTTTAAACACAAATCAATGGCTCATAAGTCACAAACTTTGCATGAGGAAAGCGTACAGGGAGAGGTAATTAATAATTTTTGAGTATCATTCAGCTAACTTGACAAGAGGGGATTAAAGGTTGTCTTCACTAGAAGTAATAACAGATGAGTTGAGTGCATTTAAGTAAAAGTTTTACATACAACCAGATACATTATCATCACCATCGCCATCATCTTCATCTTCATCGTCACCATCATCATCATCATCACCACCATCACCATCGCCATCATCATCTTCATCGTCATCGTCACCATCATCATCACCATTACCATCGCTATCATCATCTTCATCGTCATTTTCGCCATCATCATCATCACCACTATCCTTATTACTGTCATATTATTAAAGTCAAAATGTTTCCGTATTTCAAGGGTTTCTGACTTCCCTTCCATGATTGGTGCAACGTTTCTACAGCACTCGGTCATTTGGATTCTCAAAGTTCACACCAACTTTACAATACTCCTCCATCTATATTTGTTTGTAATTCATGTCCTGTCCCCCTCTTCCTCCTTTGCCTTCAATCTCAAAATTCGGAGCCCGTTTCACGTAATCGTCAACTTTCTTTCTAAATTAACCTTGACCCAACCATCTCAAACCTCTTAGTACTAATCTTTTCATCAACTCTCTTGTGTTTAAAAAATTCTATCAGCTAACTTCACACAACACATCTTTTGAACCATACATCTTCAGTTTCAACAATTGGATTTTCACTCCTAATCTTTCCGTCAACTCTCTTGTGTTTACTATATCAGCTAATTTCACACCATCCATCTTTCGAACCATTCGTCTTTCTGCTCTTCTCAAAATATCTTCTTCATCTGATCTTTCTATCCACATTTTTGGTCTATAATAAATACATCTGATGATGATTTTTGAGTCGAAAACGTTCCATTTTTAACTTTTACTTTTTATACTTTATAGCCCTTTATTATATATATTAAATTCATTAGTATATCTGAATTGGAGTCAATTCAAAACATTTATATTGATAATCCACAAATAGCAGGTAGTTTTCTATATAAATTTTTCAACAATATGATAAATGAAGTTTAAGCTGGTATCTAAGTTACTATTACGGTGCCTAAAGATGACACCTTAGACAATGTTGTGTTGTGGAGGGACTTAAGTAGATTAAGACCTCTTTTTTGTATAGTAGGAGTCCAACTCTTGCTGTCTCAAGTAGAGCTGTACATGAAGTAAAATCATAACCGTGAATGCCACAATACTACTCGAAAGAAACCCACACGAAATACTCGTAAATTGGATGAAAACGGAGCATCGTGTTTTCCACCAAAATATAGTGTATCCTTTATTTGAAAAGGAGAGATAATTTCCTTTTTTTTTATTGAAATGAAAACATTTTGCGGCTGAATTTAATTGCGAAGTTTCTCAGCTTTTTCACGGTCTTCTTACATTGGTCTATACAGACTAACACAAGTTCTGTTGTAAATAACTAAATGTTTCCAGTCCTTCTTTAAGACAGTTAAAAAGAAAAGTTCGAGGAATATTGTAGCATGCTCAGTTTTTTTGCAAAAACCTATTCAAGTCTGTTGACCAATGTATGCATGCATGCGTAAAATTCGATTAGGTTCGTGCGTTCGATCAACATTTTGATAGTCTCGACAGTAAACTACAAACATAGGATCAATCATTCAAGTGGTGAACATTGGCATCTTCTGTGAATATATGATTACATAGTTAGTAGTCTTCCTCTACTAACTATGATGATTATCAATAAAGTCAAAAGCGCTTCATTGTCTTGTCTGAATTTAGATGTTTGTTGAGTTGATTAAAGAACGAATCTTTGCTTCAAAGCTAAAGGTAAAGATTATTCTAACTTAGTCACAACTTTATTCATGTTTACAGTTTCCATTATGAGACGTCTTAAGCTCAACCACAGTAACCGTTTCTTTTTTCTCATTAATTAGTGAAGGAATTTCAACGCAATGGATCGGAGGGTCCAGGTAATTGATAAAGAAATGAAATATAACTGAAATAGTATTAGAGGTTTTTAAATCAAAACCGCTTCTCTAGTCCAGTTATTTTTTTTTGTTAATCCTTGAAAATTTTCTAATAAGGGAGATTATACAACAGTAACAATAAAAACAACAACAACAACAAATTAACAGCAACAATAATTATGATAATAATAATAATAATATTAGCATTATTATTATTACTATATTAATAATAATAAGGATAATGGTGATAATGATAATAATATCCATGATAATATCCATAATAATATATAGTTGACATGTAATACGAATAATTATCCTTTACTTAGCTGTAGTCACAAAGAAACGCTGTCAGTGATACATGAATCTATATTGTATTGAGGAGGTGGTACCATTGTAGTTAAGAAATTAACATTTTGCGCCATGATATGGTCATGGTATTAGTTATTAAATATATTAGTATTATTATTTGTCGCCAAGGCCTTAATATTAGGGAAATTTGCCAAGTGAAGGTTGTTAAGAGTGACAGGTATTGATCTAATTAATTTTGTGTCTGGGGTTGGTGCCTATTATACAAAGCTTTCACTACAACAGCAAATTTGGGTAAAGATTTAAAAGTACACATATATTAGTTGAACCATATGCGTATCACAAGCGGTGTACAGTTTTGATGATTATTTGCATAAAACGAAAAACCTGTCTCCATGATCTGTATGGGTACATTGTTTTTCTTTAGTATACTTCCACATACCAATATCAAAAGTCAAACCTTGAGTACATCTCTTCCTCCATTCAATGGTTTCTGGACTTGTGAAGAAATTATACGCTTGGAACTTTTAAACGTCTTGTAATAAATAGATTTTGTGTGCTATTGACAAATGGGTCTTATTTTTTTCTAAAACACCAGCTGGCGCAATCTCTAGATTCTGTATTGCAAAGCGGATGATTTACTAAACCATCGTAGGTTATATCACAGCAGATGCTGGAACAGTGGAAAGCTGAAAAAAGGGCATACAATTATTCAAATCTTGGTAGAGCTGCATTGAACTCCTTGACTTTCAAAAGTCCTCTATGTCTTTGTTGTCAAGTGGCTGCCCGTTGACAAAATTGACCAATATCAGTTTGGATACCTTAAAGGCACTTACACTACCTTTTGTCTACTGAACATGATTCATATGTGGCTATCTTTCCTCGACCACCCTTGACATCATATCAGACTATGCTTTCTCAATTTCTGTAAAGCCTTTGACCGTATGGGATACAATGTTTCGGTAGAAAGGTTTTTGTACTTGGGTGTTCGAAGATGTTTGCTACTATGCAGGGTTCAAAACAATCATTTTTAACAGCAGGTGCAAAATTTAGCCTCATGTCACCGTAAAAAAGCACTACTTGGGGCTATTTGGTACTGTCCTCGCACGATTTTTGTTGATCTATATTTTCGGAAATCTTTCCCTATATATAGGTTGGTGTTTTTAACATTAATGATTCAAACACCAGAGAAGCAGTTTGCAACAGTGATTATAGACATTCATAATTTTAATGATCTTCTATGAGTTTCAATAATCGAACGAAAACTCAAAGTACATGTAAAGCAAATAGGTGCTGAGATCGACAATGAAATCAAATACAGATTATGGAAATTGCAACCTCAGAAAAAAAAAGCAAACACGTGCAGCCGGCAGCGTTTCTTCGTGCCCGCGATATTTGTGATCAGCCCTTACTCAAAAAACAAAGGTACTTCATATTAGCAGAATCTAAGGTTCTGTAAGAACAGAGTTTGTGTTCATTGTTTTTGATTCAGATGTTTCTCTTAGCTTCGCAGTTCACTTTCCCACAGTTAGCCTCTGTTTCATTTTTTCAGTCACGATCAAGTCATAAACACGATTCAATAAGCGTTTACAAGATTTTCGAAAATTCGGTAATACTATTGGTTTTCAAGTTAGGGCGATTTTTAGCCCCAACTGTCACCATTTTTTCAGTCACTTGGCGCGATTGAGGCTGAACTTAGCGCAAATAGCGCCCGGGGAATTTTAAACCCTGCTATGGATTGTCAGTTTCCTATCTAACTGTAAACAACATGCAAAATTACCTACCTCGTTCCGTAGGCCTATTCTTTTCTTTGTTATTATCAACTGTCTGAATATCTCCTCTTACCTGATATCGACTTCACGACTTCATATTCTCAGTTTTACGTAGAGGGGCAGTTAACAGCAAGTTTCGGATGACTCTATGTATATATTTCTTAAAAAATCTGTTTTTGGATTACTGTTAAGCTGTTTGACACCATAACCTTTTGGCCTACCTCTCTTTGAGTTTAGAACGAGTGCAAAAACGTGTCTTAAGAATAATTGCACCTACACAGTTAAACCGTTAGTTTCTTCCAACTACCTAGACTGGACAATAGAAGAAGTTATCTCTGTGAAAAGGTATTAACAGATATCTCTTGTGGCAGTGCCCTTTTTAAACACTTGCCAGATAAAAGAGAAGCTTTTTCCCCAGCACAGTTATTGCTACAAAATATATTAGTAATAAGAAACCTTCCTAATTTTTGGGATTTATTTTTTTATTTATATAGCAACATATAATTTGTAATTTATTAACCTTTTTAAAATTTTTCAGTTTTTACGTAAATTGTATATTTCCTTTGAGCTTGACATTAGTGGAATATTTATATAAAAAAATGAAACTATCTGTTACTTAGATGGAAGAAATGGATGAAACTGAGGAACTATGTAACTACAAAAAAATGATTGATAGTTGTCACATTTTTCTTTGTTGTACTCAACAGGTGAAGAACTTGGTACCCGAAATCCTGCATTCAGCATCACAGCATCTCTAACTCATATAACACAACTAATTGAACTGCTCGTATTTTACCTTGACGTTAATCTTCCCAAGAAGCTGAGTTATAGGTAAGTTAAAACTGTTTTTCTCAGTTTATATCTATCCATAAATCGAGTAAAAATAGTGTTGTATTCAATCTCTGTTTTTTTCCTCCTTTAACAAAATAAGCCTAGTGCCATCATTTAAGCCATGCTATAAACCTTATTGGAAATGGGACTTGAGTAATTAGCTGCTACATATGAAACGTAATTGCTATTTTGTGATGATAATAATGTAATAATAATGTAATAATAATAATGATGATAATAGTATTATTATTATTACTATTTAAGCTTTCAAATTAAAGCTGCTTTAGAAAAACAATTTAATATAAAAACCAATGATAAAAAGCTACTACTATCTTTCGTCGTCATCACAACGACATCCTCAGGCAAACTGTTGGGAAAAAAATCTAACTTAGATGTAAACGTATGCAAATAAACTAAGTACAATGGAGTAATGAAATGTAAAAATAAAACTGCTAAGACAAAAAACGCATAGGAGTTAAAGTATTGACTGGAAGTAGTAGTTTTTTTTTACCGTTGGTTTCTATATTAAGTTATTTAATCTTCATGTAAGGAATTATAATGGCTTTATGCTGTATAATGCTGTGTTGGGGTTATCTATTTGCAGTGAAATTTGTCACCACGAACTAAACAAAAAGGAGTTCAGGAGTATTGTAAACCGCTTGAATTCCAATGTCATGCACCTTTGTTTTACTCAGGTAAGAAAAGAATTCAAGGATGTTTTCTTGTGTCACATGCATGGCTGATAATATAAGTTGATATGAATTCAATCTGCAAGACAAATCAAACCCATGAAATTAATGCAATGTTCATTTCCATTTGTTTAATCCATTTGTTTAATTTCAGTTATTTGATTCAGCTGTTCTATTCCAGTTGTTTGGTTCCAGTTATTCTATTCCAGTTATCGGATTCCAGTTGTTTGATTCCAAATTTTTTGTTCTATTTATTTGATTCCAGTTGTTCTATCAAAGTCGATAGATTACAGTTCTTCGATTCCAATTGTTTAATTGCAATTTTTTAATTTCATTTGTTCACGTTCAACACATTATTTGTTAATGATATAGTTCATGGGGTGAAAAGCTACAAAATGAATTGTTATAAATCTAAAAAACGTTCTCTGGTTAAAAATTTTAGTTAAAAATATAAGCTTTCGGCTATCTATCTATAGCCTTTAACGAATAAAAATAAAAAACGCGAATAGAACATATACGAAAAGGGGTGTGAAAAAATTTAAAAATTAAAATACAATAGAGGTGAGAACTAGCTAACAATATGAGTAAGAAAAAAAATTAATTGCCTTTCATAATAGCAGTTACTCGTGTAGTCAGTTTCATTAAATTGAATAAATTATTTTGGTATTGATGAAATTTGAAACAATGCAGCTTATGAATCTATTCTTTTGTGAAAGTAGTTAGTCTTCATTTTCAGAGTCTTGTATAAAGGTACTTAAGCTCATCTTTTCTGTTGTTCTAACAGTTTGTAATCTTGTATAGAGGTACTTAAACTCACCTTTTCTGTTGTTCTAACAGTTTATAATCTTGTATAGAGGTACTTAAGCTCATCTGTTCTGTTGTTCTAACACTTTGTAATCTTGCATAGAAGTACTCAAGTATACCATGTTTATTGTTCTAACTGCTTGTAATCTTGTTACAACGAGAATTCCGAAGTTACTTTTTATTGTTTTCGTGTTTTATTTTTCTGTCGATAGGTTTGACATTGTTCTATTAAAGCTGTAAATAAATATTAATGAAATTTTAATTCCTTCGAATTATCTTAATAGGAACTACATCATTATAATGAATATTGTTTTGTTTTCCCAGCACGTGGAGCCTTCTCGTCTTTGTTCAAAAAGGATGTTACACAATTTATTTTTGTGTATTGGCGCCAGCAATGTTAACCTGGGGAGGTATAGAATTAGTTTTAGAAACTTTATGTAAAAGTATGATACAATACAATACTTATAAGTATTAGAGCACAACTTTCTATGACTTTATGGGCGAAATAGAACACACGTGATGTTGGGAGAGCCACGAGGACGTTGTAAAATTACGAGTCGCAGGCGAGTGATTTTGCAACATTTAGAGCGTCTCTCCCAACAATACAAGTGCTCTATTTCGCCCAAACAAACTTGATTATTAGTACCGGCAAGATACTCAGAACTAAATACTAAAAATATACTATGCAGAGACGGTAAACTATAAATTAACTTAGAGGAACAGAAACGATAGACATACGAGTACAGTATGGCTCTATAATTACATTAAATAGTATAATTATGTTCACTCATAGTATTGTAGTTATAAAGTGTGACGTCACAGAAATAGAGAATTCGTGAACTGATGGAAATTGTTGAGATTATCCCAGAGATCAAGACTAAAACTGACTGGGCTCATAATTTTATGATTCGTAAGGGGTCATTGGAGCATAACCAAGGCAATATTTCATCACTGATTGGTTGCAAAGTGTTAAACTTCGAGATTGAGGCATTTTTCATCTTCTTTCTGAATATTGCAACCAAATTACTAACGTCATAAATAAAATTTTTGTGAAGTCATCACAAAAATTGATAGATCGATCATAAACTTGATTGTGGTGGTTTTTGCTTGGGTCAGATCCATTCAACTTAATATTTTTTTTTGACACGTTAATTTTCGTGTCTGGTCCTGTTTAATGCAAGTTCCTTAACTTTCTTAAAGTACTCAACTATTACAAATGTTCCGATACTGCATGTCTGTACAGTCATTCGGTATTTGGTTCACTCAACTAGATCACAAATATCTTCAAAGATTCTGCAGGATAAATGACCTAGTTTACATTGTCCACGAAGTCCTAGAATCTTTAGAATAATTGTGCTTATTGTATAATTAGTTTTAGTGATTATTTGATTGATAAATTTATAGTTTCTTTTCTGTTTCAGGGGTGGTCCCTTTGAATGCTATCCCGAATTAATATCGACTTACGAGTTTACGAGC
>JAOBRB020399145.1:0-10212 GCA_027575285.2 Zoanthus pulchellus | reverse complement strand
TAATTATGTCTTCAACCGTGGACCTGCGAACATGTGCTTTACGATTACATCAGGCTCAAAACGGAAATTCTTACACATTTGAATATCTTATACTTCCACGTCTCTGATAACTTTCAACCCAGTTATTATGGTATTGGATGCATCTACTATGTGTTTTTTTGGAAACCAAGCCGCCCATTACTACTTCGGCAATCAAACCCGAAACCAAACGGACCATCAACAGTCTAACGCTTATAACCAAGACGGCACCGACTTTGATCCTATTACGAAATTCAATCTTTCAGAAAAGGGCGTCAAGAATATTCGATCTATGAGAAATAAACTGGACCAAATCAAGCTTCTCCTGCAGAATAAAAGCATTGACATCTTAGCCCTAACTGAAACATGGCTAGACGACACTTGGCAGGACGCGGAATTAGCCATACCTGGCTATAGTCTCTATCGCAAAGATCGGAGTCCAAAAAACTAAACCAGCGATTGGAGGTGGCGTGCTTGTTTACACTCATGAAACTCTCACTGGCAAGCGCCGTTACGATTTGGAATAGAGTGAATTAGAGCAGATAAGTCTGGAATTTAAACAACATTGTTCTGCTCCTTTTTGTGGCGAAAGGCCTTCTGGGAAGGCTTTCGCTAGTATCTCATGGCCTTGAGTGAGTGAAAGTGTAACCATCTTCGAGCTTCTGACGAATGAACTTCGTCAAGAATTCGTATCGCGATCATTTCCGGATGGACTCCGAGGACAAAAAAAGCCTGGGTACGAGGTTGAAAACGAGCGAAGCTGACCATGTGCTTTCTCTTTCTTCGCTCGCACGATTTGGGTAAGGTCGAAGGTAAGTTTTGCCTCTTTTATATATAAATTTTACTATGTATTTAAACTCTTTTGTGTCTAGAATTAAGCACAAGTTTCTATACATTTGTCAAGTTTGTGTTTCTAAAGAATTTTGGAGTGGTTTATGTGGTTTGTTTTCCGAAATCAGCTCGTTTGCATTACCAAGTTTATTCCAGAAGAGAAGTCGTGTCCGCATGGCGTTCTTTGATTCTTTTAGGGGAACAAATAAACCCAGTAATGGGGCAAAAAGACTCCTTCGGGAGGCAAATAAACCCAGCAATGAGGCAAAAAAACTCCTCGAGAGGCAAATAAACCCAGCAATGGGGCAAAAAAACTCCTTCGGGAGGCAAATAAACCTAGGAAAACATTTCGTTTGATTTAGGCTCATTAATCTAAGCAGTCATTTGGTGGATAGGTAAGAGTGCATTTATATACAACATTTTCATTTTCATGTTGAGCTTTTATTGTTTTCGAGTTCATATCAACATTTTATGAAAGCCAAGTAAATTACTTAATACAAAGTTACAGATGGTTATGAATTTAACTTTTAGTATAATTTAAGTTTAGTGATAACATAATGATTTAATAATGATATCATAAATTAAAATCTTCCTAATTATAGTTAATAAACGTTTAATCTTGTTGAAAACATTCTTGCTTAGTAATACTGTTGTGTGACTTTTACTTGTCATTTCCTATGTACAAAAGTGTCAGGTATCTCAACTATTGCATATCCCTCTGTGTTGAGTTAATAACTTTCTTTTCCTACAGTCCAAACAAAACCAAGCTTTGTATAATTATTGACACCTACGAAGTCTACAGTACTTCATGTGGAATTTCTTAAACGCACATAAAGACCCACTGCAAACCAACAAGAAAATCATTATCCTTTCTCCCGCATTAGCAGAATAGCTTGCTAGATTCGCTGTTCAAATTAATTTTTTTTCGCAATGGGTCACTTAATTTTTTTTTTTTTTGGGGGGGGGGTCACACAAAGTAGGCTTTTCCTGGCTAACCGCAGCCTCAGCACTACATAAAGCCTATGGGGTGGGTTGGAGATGGGGGTTGCTAGGCAAACAGATAAACGACTGAATTAGTTATACCGTCATCAGTTCTGGTATTCAGAGATATATTCAATATATAGGAAATAAATGAAAACTGAAAATCAAAAAGCCAGTTCTCTGCCAAATGTCAACAAGTGACTAGTCACCGAACAATTGAAAAAGGTTTGGAGAGTAAAACTAAAGTTCATTATTATTTTTACCAAAACAAATTATTACTGTTGACTGCAATGAAAAATATAACCTATTTTCAGAAATCTTTAAAGTTTATAGTAATGGCTTGCATCAACAGAAACGTTCTCTGAGGTAGAGCTTTTTGCCATGTGGTTAAGTGTCAGCCAGTTTTCTCCTTGCCACTGTGGACAGTTGTTCGGTATCTCACTTGGCTGATGGTAATTTATTTGGTACCCATAATGATGTGCTAATGCAAATTTTCGAGTGGCATGGGGTTATTAAATATGAGTTGCATCAGTTTGAGCTCGTGCTCCCTTGCCTTTGCCATTTGATCTTTTAAAAAATAAATAATATCTTTAGTGGGGTCATTGTTGGCAATATCTTTAATAATACTCAGTGAGGTTGAGGTTTACTCAACTTTTTTTCTATTTTTTACTGGGACTAATAGGTTAGGAATTGAAGATGTGCTGCCAATGCTTGCTTGGCTTTCTTCTGTCGTGTCTGATGATGTATTTGTGGCAGATGGTTATTGTGCCTGTACTGGTTGGCACGAATCTCTTGTCTTAACAAGAGCATAAAGGTCTTCCAACCATTTTCCATAGCCCTTCTCTTCCTTAAATCTTTTGATGCCTGTGGCAGTTTTTACAGTAATTGCAGCAGTTTTACAATCGGTTACTAGTTTCTCTAATTTTGTTTTCACCCGAGACACGCTAATAGGAATGTACTACCTCTTTTATCAGCTCTTTTCTTCATTTCCTTCAGTACTCCTTTAAAAATTCCACTAATCCGTTGATTTTCGCATTAATAATTCTTAGTTTTCCCGGATAGTAAGGGTTGTTAAAAATGATATCCACCAAGTCATCAACCTGTTTTGGGGTCCAACTTGAGCATTGCCCTCGTTTCTTGCTCTTCTTTTTGGTCTTCTTGATTAAGCTGTTAAGAAACTCTTTTTCATTATTTTCGTTATTTTCAGAATATGAAGAATCCTTGTCATCCTGGAAAACAAAAGAAAATTTTCATATGAAATTTCAAACAGAAAATGAAATTCCAAAATCTAAAGCATCTGAAACTGAGAGATTGATGACCACGTTTATAAAATTTATTTTTTAGCATAACACTTATTATGTTAAATATGTTGGTCGTTGGCGTTGTATAGAAAATTGTTCGATTTCAGCCAGAATAAATAGTAATTATTCAGTTTGGGTTTTGAACTGCATTTTAATTATAAAACTAAAGAAGCACGTATGGCAGATTTCATAAAAACAATCAATGATATTTTAGTTTTGAACAGCTTGTGACCGAACTTCTAAAACATAAAAAAAACAGTGGAAATACTTGAATTTTCAGAGATATAATTTTAAGGATTGAGGACATGTAAATTTGAAGATCCGAGATAAAAGTAATTAACGATTTCTGCCAGCTTTCTATGATTATAAAATAATATTGCTGGAATCAGAAGTCACAGTATTTATTATATTGAGATTTATTTCCTTTTTATGGATTTTCCAGAAGAGACAGGTGACACCTTTAAACACGAGTTGAATATACTGTATTCAATATTAATGTTAAACAAAGATTAAAATTGTGCTAATATTGGTTTACCTGGGATGACTACTGGTTAGGTGTGACGGAAGACAGTTACTCATAATATCCAAAATACCTTTCAAACAAGCTTTAAAAATTGAGCAAAAATTTTCATTTCAATTTATGACAAAATGACTTAACAGCGACATTTGGGGTTTGTATAATATAAAAAAAAGCACTTCACGAAATTTTGGGTCACTAACGGACTTGCAGTGACACATTTAGCAAATGTGTTCCGAAACACAGTCGGGCCCCATCACTACGGGAAAGCACTGTCACACTGATGAGGAAAAATGTATAAAGAGAACGTCATTAAATGACAGTTCTTCACTCAGACTTAATGTAGTAATTAAAGACGACAGTTGACGTTTATGACGAGGATGACTATGGTACGTTTCATTTTAATAGGTACAGACAGTTCTTCACTCAGGCTCAATGTAGTAATTAAAGAGGACAGTTCAGTTTAAGACAAAGATGACGACGGTAAAGTATGTTTGATTAAGTAAAGTTTATTTTGCCGGTTTTCTTGCGAGACAATTGACTAAAGAATTCTAACATTGGTATTGTTTACTCTCCTGTTTCTCATCCGTTTATGTTCTTTTGCTGGTGGAACTGAAAAAGATACCCTCTCCTAATATTATATGCCGTTATTGTTCCAGTCAACCACCCAAGATAAAGTAGTTTACCATCTACATTCTTTTCCTGGTATTCCACCTCGATAGAACTGTTGATCAATCACGCTCCTCTTTTTCTTGGTCTCTTTGCGTCATTCATATCAGACTTCTTGTCTGGTAGTCCCTTGATAGCATTATTGTTTTCGTTCAATAGACTTGATTGTCTACGTTTTCTGTTTCTTTTTGTTTTAGCCGTTGTAAAATTATTGCTAACGTTCTTAGAACGTGCCAACATTTTTGCTACACGGACTATATCTTCTATATACAAGTTTTCAAAAATAAAATTTTTTGATTTGAAAGTTTGTCAATTGATTTATTCTACTGGATTGGTTGTATTGGAAAGAGATTCCCATTCGTCAGTTTTCTTAAGAGTGAATGCTTTGGTGAACATTTGTAGGTGGCGTTGTCTTGCCCACCACGCAGTCCAGTGCTTTCCTCTTTTCTGGTGACTGTTGGTTAAAGTACCACACCAAAAATTTTGCGTTGCAGAATTCAAAAAAGGTTTAGCGACTTCAAGAATTTTTTTGTCGCACAAAATGTCAAATACGTCAATCACCTTTTCTATTTTTTGCAATGCTTTCAATACATTTTCTAAGCACCTTGAATATTGTCTCTTCCTCCTTTCTCTGACACACTAATTTTGCAATTTTGTTAACCGATCTCACTCAGTGGACAGAAAAACCTTTTATCATCTTCTTAGTGAGAACTCTTCGTAGCATTGTCTGAAAACCGTTGTATTCGGCATCGTCGAAATCGTCGATAATATTGGCCAGCCTTTTTCCATTTTTGAATTCGGGATGGGATCTGGTGACAAAATCAAAAACCTCAGCAATGGAAATCCCATATGAGACTCCATCTTGTTTGTCACAAAGCACTCTACCTACGGCCTAGTAGTGTAGGGTGGTTGCCGGGATTGAAGGCCAACAATTTCAAGACGTATGGGAAGTCGTCGTTATCTGTGTACGTGATATCTACAAAGAGCTCATTGGCTTCACTCATAAGTTGGGCCTGCTTTGGTGACATAAAGAATGCATGTTTTCTAATAGGTTTAAATAAATATTCCATCCCATGCATTTGGTAAGACCCCATCATCTCGTTCACACTTTTTGTCTTATTCTCGTCTGGATCATCCTGGTCATTTTGCAATTTCTCTAGAATGGTTTCAAATTCCATATTTATTTGCAGAGGAGCAATTTTTTTTGTCTGTTGCTTTGGGACTTTGTATAAGCTTTGATCTTTCTCGTATAATTTTTTCAGGATTTGAAGCTACTGGGCATAATTCCAAGTCCATAACCTTTCTGTAGGCCTCGATTAGTCAGTGAGGAATCCTTCTTCATGCCATTCCTTAAGCACCGCTTAACATCCTGTGGTATTAGGTGTGGGTCAGGCTTTGCATGATTGTGATCAGGGCCAGGTACAACATCAACCCAGCGCTAGTACAGTGGAACCCCGCACTATGGACACCCTGTTAATACGGACACCCCGTTATTACGGACAGTTTGGCATTCCTTAATTATGTAAAAATCGATGTCAATGATGTCTAAATGAATTAGTTGGCTTAGATGTCTGGTCCACCACATCCTATCAAGTTTCTGTTCCTTATAGAAAGCACCAACCCCGTAAATTGAAGATATTTCAATTGCTTCCTGAATTTCTGGTTTTGATATCCAATCACAATTTGCACCAAGAAGCCAAGATATAATTTTTTCCTCATAAGCAGATGTTTGTTTTCTCAATTCTTGGATAGGCTTAAGCAACAGATGGACTGTTTCTTGTGCATCAAGGTCCTTTCTGATATTTTTAAGTCGCAACCGGTGCTGCCACTTTTACAGTCCAGATTAATAATGGTTGGTACTTCCGGGTAGAAGTCCCTCATGTAAACAGCTACCATTGTACAAACTGTAAATACATCGCCAATAATACATCTTTTTCATTTTTTCATTTTCTTTTTTAATGCATCCAAGAATCCAGAAGAACAGCCTCTGATTATCTTTATGTTAATTAACCATCCGATTGTTCGCCAGATGTAACAGAGTGAACATGAGTGCTGTGCATGCCAACTTCTTATGACTCAATAGCCACTAGAACCTGAAACTCTTTGTTACGAAATGCTGAGTCGATCAGTTGTTTGTCCTCTAGTTTCATCCATGCTTTGACGTCCTCTATACCTGCTTCCTTTAAACACTGAGTCATTAGCTGGACGTCCTTTTTAAAGTCCATGTAGACAATTCCATATTCTTTTCCAAGAAATTTGCTTTGCCGTGGGCAGCCAAATACTGATTCTGTCGCTTTGTCTGGTAGGTTCCGGTGTTAATTTTTATATTAGGGCGATCAGCACTTGAACGAATCAAGATTGACAAATTTAAGTAATCTTCACACAGTAATTTAATTTGACTGTCATTCAGTGTAGTTGTCAGAGCCATCTCAGGGACACTGGGAAATACCTGGTGAACATTTTTCAAACTTTTATAACAGGAACGAAACTAAGAACTGCGATTGAAGACCTTGTGCTTCATCAACTAGAATCATACATAAACTAGAAAGGTATGCGGCTAGAAAATGTCTTAATTTCATGTCAGAATATTTCTGCGTTGTAAATATTAACGAAAGCTTACTACTGTTGAATACCATATGGTCTAATTCATGATGGGGTCCAATTGCATCGATGCCCAAGGCTGTTAGAGTTTCAACTTGAAAGTTAATTAAAGAAGCAGTTGAAAATATTACCACCAAGAACTTGGTTTTGTCAAAAATAGACTTCAACTGGTAGCATATGGTCTTTCCACTACAGGTTTTTTGGATTACATTAACATTTTTGTTGCTACTGCGCGTTCGCAAGTAGCTATATTGCTACGGGGTGTGATGTAAGAGTGTTCCAATCAGTATTATTTTGGAATCCTCTGGAATCACAAACAACAAGCAAGCAAATTGGAATCAAGAAATTCTATGGTATTAAATAGATTTTTTATCAACTAACTGGTAAGCGCTAGATTTTGTTCAAAGACGTTATTCTTTCGAAATGTTGGTTTGTCTCCATTGTCTACAAAAGGGAAACTTTTGACTTTCTGTGTTTCTGTAAAAACCCGATATCCTTTCCGGATCAATTTAATTGGGACGTGTTTCTAGAACTATTTTGCGACTTTAAAATGGGATTATTTTTCCTTGCAATTACAATAACATTTAAATTCATCTCTGATGAGCTTAGATTGTCTGCTGAAGTTGTTGCTGCATACAGGATGAAAACCCAACCATGATCCACCACTTTGGTCTTATCGCCAGTCTCCTGGCCTTAAATCACCAGAGGCTGGATCTTCTGTATCAAATAGAGACATAGGGTCTTGACTGCTGGAAGCCCTAAGAAAAGAATAAAATGAATGTATTAATTTTTTATGCGTTTATGTTTAAGGATGTCAAGAATTTTGTCATGAGAAATTTACATATTAATGTTAAAACAAAATTTAACTTTAGCCTTTAACATTAATTTTTATAAGCAAAATATCATTAAATTTTTACTAGTTTGTGCTTTCAAGGCAAAAAATGAAACTTAAAATCATCAGATATTTACAATATCTCCTTATGAGTAGGAGCAAAATGCTCATCAAAATTTTCCCATATACATGACTTAATTTACATTAATTCTGGACTGGATAGAAGGCAGACTTGTTTTTGATGCAAGACTATTGTACTTTGTTTTTAAGGACCTGTGGGAATCCTGATATATATAAATCTCAGGGGATGGGAGGGGGATATCTGGAGTAAATGACAGGGAATGAGAAAGTTTTTAAAAGGTAATTACTTTTAGTAGTTATGTATTGCTTTAAAGTATTTTTTGAGCCTGTATATTTTTAGGGGATGCCATTGCCTTTTTCAGATATAAAAAATAGCTTGGTAACAAAATGTTAAAAATGTAAAATGTGGTATTGTGAATGTAAAGCATTTTGAAAACATTTTTTAAAAGCCGTACAACAATTTGTCTGACAACAAACAGAAACTGCAATTTCTGTGAATGAAAACCATGTACTGTTTAGGATACCAAATTTGTCCTGATTTATTTTTAAGGCTACCAGTTAGCCTATATTTTGTATTTCTATATGTTTGGTTTATAAGCTTATCTGTTGCCCCATCATTTTATTCTGGGAGTTATCCCCTGCAATATAAATTAGAATATGCCTTACCTCAAGAAGTTGTGAAGGGAAAATATTGCCAGAACAATGATGATTATAAAACGAGGTTCAAGAAGAATTGGGGACCTTATAACTCTCCATCTATTTGCGAGTATGCCAAAACTATTCTCAGAGATTCGACGCATTTTCGTGAGTCTGTAATTGAATATGCCTTCCTCGTTGCTTAGCTGAGTTCGTGGATATGGCTTCATTAGATACGTTGTCAGGGCAAACACATCATCACCAGTCAAAACATGATCTCCCAGGAAGTGGTTTTGGCTTTGGTGTGCATAGTTGGTTATCTTCATAACTGAGAAGTCTCTTCAAGTCGCTTCTCTGCCAAATCAAACCATCAAATGCACGTCCATTTGTCCCTACATCGGCCCATAAACATTAATAGTTTGGACCAGAAACAGATAGTAGTATTATGCTACTATGGTCTTTATAGTCATAGTAATGGGAACCTGAATTTGGCGGTTGCTGTATAATGATCCTTTTTTCCATCTATGTTCCCCAGACCGTTTGGAAAGTTTCAGCGCCTTTCAAACAAGTCAGCTATTCTTGACCATTCCTCTTCGCTACTGGGAGATTTGAGGTATTCTGCTCCAAGAATCCGAAATATGGCTGTACAACATTCTTCAACACCTTCAGATATGAGTTTTCTACTAATTCGCCAGCTTTATTCTAGCGACATGAAAGATTCGCCCGTGGCCAAAAATCTCAAAGTTACATCCAATCTTTCATCAGGATTGATACTTTTTCGAATTGCTGTATCTTGTTTGCGTATCGCATGATGAATCTTGCCAAGTATAAACAAGAACTGTTCTTTATTTATCCTGAAGAAATTTCGATATTCTGATTCGTCTTCGAGGGCCAGCTCTCTTACTAGATCATATATTCCTCTTTCTTCTCGAAGTGATAACCAACTTCTAACCCACTCCTTACGATTTTGCTGCTTTATAGTAGGCTTATCTACGGTGGCCCACAGGTGCAATACAAAAACAAGTTCAAATACACGAATACAAGTTGACAAAATACAGAAACACAAATTCCAAATACACAAATACATATCGAAATACGCGAATACAAATTCAACTACACAAATACAAATTGAAATACGCAAATACAAATTTCAAATACACAAATCCAAATTGAAATACGCGAATACAAATTGAAATACGCAAATACAAATTTAAATACGCAAACACAAATTCAAATACGCAAATACAAATTCCAAATACACAAATACAAATTCAAATACGCAAATACAAATTGAAATACGCGAATACAAATTCAAATACGCAAATACAACGTCCAAATACACAAATACAAATTAAAATACGCAAATACAAATTCAAATACGCGAATACAAATGCAAATACGCAAATACAAATTCAAATACACAAATACAAATTCAAATACACAAATACAAATTCAAATACACAAATACAACTTCCTAATACACAAATACAAATTGAAATACGCGAATACAAATGCAAATACGCAAATACAAATTAAAATACGCAAATACAAACTCGAATACAGAAACACAAATTCAAATACACAAATACAAATTCGAAAACACAAATACAAATTCGAATACAAGTGCTTGAGGACTGGAATCGAAATTTCGAAATGAGGCAGGTGCTAACACTGGACGAAAAAATGGATTTACACTCAAGTGAATATGTAGGTGCAGCTATAGTGAAGACCATATTTGCTCAATT
>JAOBRB020399037.1:0-10213 GCA_027575285.2 Zoanthus pulchellus | reverse complement strand
GGCCGAATCATTCATTTTGTGATACAAGCATAAAACTCGGCATAAATAAACATTAGGTAGCCCGAGTAAACGCGTGTATACGCGTCTAGTCGTTTTTAATCTTGTGTCCGTCGTAATTCTGAAATTCATCTGAAAGCAACCTAATGGCAAAAAAGGGAGGTCGGCAAACTGGAACCGTTCTCACAGTTTTGGTTGTCCATTAATTAACCTACTTGTCATGGCGACCAAAACTTTCACAGCTTGAAGCACTGCAATTTTATGACGCAAATTTCTAGTTAAAAGTAACATTAGTTATTTTAATTAAAAACATTAAGAAACAATTTGATTCTAACTTAATATATTAAATAATACAATATTAGCTATGCAAAATCTTTTAAAGTGTATATGACATAAAAGTGTTTTTTACTGTTTCTTGTAGTTTAATATATTTTCACGGTACGCTATCTTTTTAACAAGATTTTTCTCGTTCGAATTACCCGTTTTGAGCGAAAAAGATGTCCAGTGGAATCGCGCGGCCATGACGTCAAGTTGTTTGCCCGAACACTATTAACATGGCAACAAGGCAGGTTAGGAAGAAAGGTGGAAGAAGTTGTGTTGCTAGAGCACCAAAATGAAATGATAAGCGAGTAAAATAAACTCTACCATGCACTTTGTGGTTGCGCGAGGTAAACAACTTGACGTCACAGGATGTCAATTAGAACCCAGTCACCGGGACACTTTTTCAACAAAATTTAGGAATTTCACGGCCTGACTAAAAAAAATGGGTTAATGAATATTATTAAGACATTTTAAAACTACAGTGATTTTATACACATATCAAACTACTAAAGGCATTGGTTACCTTTAATTTGCAAGAGCATAACAGGTAAAAATCCACTATGAGCCTTGATTTCAGTGCTCACTCCAGCCTTATCCTTTGCAGTCTTACGGAGGGCTGAACTTTTATTGGTTAGGTTTTCTTTCACTGAGAGCCCCGCCAAAGCCTCTGACGTAAATGATTGCTCTTGTTCTGATGAATTTTGGTAAACATAAGTGAGCTAAGTCAAAATGCTGAAAATTCTATGTTAAAGAACAGAAAGTTTCAGGATAGTGCCTCGCATGAGACCCCGTGTCCAATTCACATCCATCCATCATATTTCTAAAGAAACCAATTCAAAGTGCTTAATACAGAAAGTTTCAGTGTAGTGCCCCACATGGTACCCCGAGTTCAATTCGCATCCATCCATCATATTTCTAAAGAAACCAATTCAAAGTGCTTAATACAAAAAGTTTCAGTGTAGTGCCCCGCATGGGACCCCGAGTCCCGTTCGCATCAACCCTTTTGCTTTTGTTTTTTTTATAGTACCTGTTCAGCATTGTGTTTTGTAAGCGTCAACCCAACAAAGGTGTAGAAAAAGAAATACCTCTGAGATACAGCCGCCTAACTTTGCAGGTTCTAAGCTAACAAGTGGCCAGCTCATTATGCACTCAAGGTATCAAATTTGTGACGTAACTTTGCTTGTAAAGTGTGACATGAGAGAAACTAGCAAATTTTGATCATATCTCCACTTTGATTCGATAGCATCGATTTCTGAGGGGCATGAATAAAAACTAGTTTACTAACTAATATATTGTAGAGAGTGTTCAAGTGAAAACCACACAAAATCACACATTTAGTATTAAATGAAGTTGATTGGACATTCAGAAGAAAAAGATAATTAGTTTATACAACCCTACATTGACTCTGCTTCATGGAGTTCTAAATCTTAGAGCAAAATAAGTACCTTTTCCTCGGTTATTTCAAGACCCACAACGTTGGTCACACCTGGAATCTAACCCAAGACTCCGCACAATAGACTGCCAACTTAAACCAATTCGGCTAACATATAAGGCTGAAATATGCTGTCTGGCTGCAGTCTGGCAGCATATTTCAGCAGTCTAATAATTTGATAACAACTAAATATTAAGTAAAATGTACTTACTCTTTTTTCCAATTAGAATTGGTTTGTTTAGTCCTTTGTTTTCCTTAACTTTGTTTGGTTCTCCCTTAATCACAAGATACTGCAAAAAAGGAACCATTTATCTATGTACTAGGTTCTGCACAAAAACATTTATCTTCTCAACTTTGTGATAAATATTGTAGCATAAAAAGCATTTTGTAAAAATGTAAAAGATATAAAAAATTCTAACATAGTAGTAACTCAAAAATAAAAAAAGAGATAAATCAGGGTTGCCATCAATTTTCAACAAGATGGCTGGACTAAAAGAATAAAACTGTATTATAGTTTCTTTTGAAAAGACTGAGATCTATACAAAATGGAAAAAATAAATTAAATATGTCAGTTGAAAATGGATGAAACACAAGTATGACAATTAAAAACATTAGGGGATCATGCTGATTCAGCTTTGAAGATTAACCCAACAAGGCAAACGTGGTTGGGTTGCATGTGAAAACAACAATAAATATTCAATGTTGTCACGGCAACACAAAAATTTTTCGGTAAATACAATTTTTTTAAGTAGGGATTTTTGCTAACATTATTGGTTGTTTTGTGATTTTTTTCCAGTTTTTGAAGATTTCTTACGTTTCTAAATACGGTAACACAAACAATAAATCTTGGGAGTCACAATACATTATGGGATTTCATCATCAATACGTCATATCATAATTATAATAAAATGATCACAGTCTCACCCTGTCTTTTCCATCATAATAACTCGAATTTATAGTTCTCATCTTCATTTCAGAGAGAGAAATCATGAAATGTTATAAATGCCTAACTAAAATATTTATTGTGACGTCATGACAAAGTCACGTGTTTTAATTAAAAATTGACACCACTTTCGAGTAGCCCTTACAACATTTGTCAATTGCATGACCCAAGTTTCACAATTTTTGGATGAATAACAAGAAAGTTATGGTGGGGGGATGGAATCAATCCCCGCCCCCCATTCCAGGCTGTGAGACATCAAAACGCCCAGGCTAGATATGGGGTTAAAGTAGTACAACAAAGTCAGCTAAAACCGTGTTTGTAAAGTTTTCACTGTTTGTAATTCAAAATACATTTGAATGTTAAAAAATTTATATCAAGGAAAAATCATAAATCTATACATGTTTATGTTGTGGTTCAAACAATTTTTTTAAATCAGTTTATTTTTTTTAAACCAGTTTATTTTTTTTTCATATATCAGTCTTAGAGCAATAACTACTTATACCTAGAAAAATTGACCAGTATGCTAGTGCTCAACAGTTGCTTGTGTGGTCAAGTGGGGATGAAGCAGAACTACAGATCCAAACAAATCCAAAAGTCAGCAGTTAAAATCTTATTATTCCAAAAGAAAAAAAAAGAAAAAAGAAAATAGTGTAAAGGTAAAAGACGTTAAGAACAAAATGAGAAAAATGGGAAAAAAGGGGAAAAAAGAGGAAAAATAGAAGTAGAAAAGAAGAGGTAAGTAGAAAGTGGTTGTAGAAATAAAAAAAAAAGAAAAGGTACTGTAGGTAGAAAGTTGTCAGTGGGTGGGTGGGGAGTGAGTGGGGTAATAGGTGGAGTGTTACTAGGGTTAGGACTCATAAAACCTGATATACAAAAATTAGACCAGTTTTAAAAAATTTAAACTAGTTTGAAAAAAAATGAACCAGTTTAAAAAAATTAAACTGGTTTGAAAAAAATGAACCAGTTTAAAAAATATTAACTAATTTAGAAATAAAATTAAGCCAATTCAAAAACTGAACCACAACATAGACATATTATAAATACACAATTAACATCAATGAGAAAAAAAATTAATAGGATATGAAATTCTTACATCAGTTTCGGTCCTCAAGTCATCTCTTGTTAATCGTTCTTTCACTGGGTTTTTCTTAGCTACATGTCGACGAGCAGGCATAATCCTTCGGCGATCAGCAGCAAATGATCTATAACTTTTCATAATTCACAGGAGTGGAGATACAATGCCATCGTTTAATAGCAATTATAAAGTAGGCATTAAGTAACTGTCATCCTGCTATGTTTAAGACCGAGAGACTGATTATGAAATGCAAACAAGGTTGGAATTTGGCGTTAAGCCATCAGTGAACCACATACAATACTAACCTTTGACCATTGACCTTTACTGAAAAAATAAGCTAGGAGGATTATAGCAGGCAGGAGCGGCAGCAAAATATATAATTAATGCAACAGCAATATTGAATCTCTAATGGTACAGGTTAGAAGAAGTACTCAATGTCATTGAGATTTTTATCTTCTTCCCATCAACCAACAGAAACACAGCTGGATTAACAACAAAAGCAACTTAAAACTTCATTATTTATTAACTTCTGCCACTGAGTTGGTTAGTCAAGTTGCTGAGGTGCAAATCCAGTGTGCAAAACACTTGGGTTTGAAACTCACCTGGACCAACATTCATGGTCTTAAAAATAATTTAGTTGGAGCTCACTCACTTGCCAGATACATCTTTTTCAATATAATGTTGCATAAAATTATGTCTAGTCTTTCTTTTACAGTTTACTGAGAACATCCTTAAATATCATGGGTAAGCTCTGAGGCTCTCAACTGTACAATTTGTACAGTCATGTACTTTCTTGCAAAGTGAACTCAAGCATTATACATATGATGTATAAGATAATATATGGATATATGGATAAAAATAATAGACATAAAATTATTTAAAAATCAAACATACTAAATTATCATATTCAAGTCTCCTCATATGCACAGCCTGTCAATCTTAGTTGCTGCTGTTTTTGAGGTTTCAAGACATTTTTGGAATTGTATAGAAGGCAACCAAAGCATTTCACTGGCTACTCTTATGGGAGGGGAAGGGGGAGAAGGTGTGCATGTGAATGTAAATGTGACTGTGGGAGGGGGGAGGGGAGAGGGGTAACAGGGACAAAAAGAAAAGGGAGAAGAGGAGGGGGGAAATATAAGGTTGGAGTGCTGGGAAAGGGCAGAATAACTTGGCAATCATTCCTGTGTGTATATACAGTCTGTATTACCAGGAATAAGGAGGCAATAATTTATATTTCTCGAAAGGGGTCATCTGTTCTCAAGCCCCACCCACTGAATAAGATCCATCTTCCTGCTACAATCTAACAATAAATTTTTAACTTACTTGTCTATGATTTGGCCAGAGTCATCTGCAGTTTCTTTGAAAGAAAAAGAACTTGGTCTCTCATCTTGAATGGGCCTCCGAACTTTTTTGAGTACTTCAAATGATGTTGACAATGGACGCCCTGAGTTTGGAACGCTGAGCTCACTACCATCCACCTGGTCATCGACATTGTCACTTTCATCACCACTATCATCAACATCTGAATCACTCTCTGAATCTGATGGTTCACTCTCAGCAACATTTGCTGTATCATCATTCAATAACTTGCTTCTCTCTTCTTCCAGATTTTCTATACCTTTTACTTTCCTGTTATCAGTGTCACTTTTACAATCTTCAATGTTTTCCAGTTTTGAGTTTATCAATTCGTTTTCTTTTCTTTCCTCAACTCTAACTTTTATATGATTATCAGTTTTGATGCGGATCTTAACTTTTGATTCTTCTTTTCCTGAGACTTCTTCAACATGAATTTTACTTTCTTCTATTTTCTTGGTTACTTCTGTAACCTTAACTTTGAGATGAATCTCATCTCTATGAGTTTCAACAACGGAATTTTGTTCAGCTACCTTGTTTATATCTCTAATATCATCATCCTCATTATCTTCATCTTCATCATCATCATCTTCTTCTTCCGTATCACCCGCATCTACCGTCTTCTTATTTTTCCTCTCTTCATCACTACTATCTCCTCCATCACTATTACTTTCATCATCACCAGTACCATCTGCTTTCTCCTCCTTTTCACTTTCTGTCTCTCCATAATCGTCATCATCATTATCATCACTTTCATTTTCTGACTGATCCGATCCACTTTCAGAGTTCTTTTCACTTTTCCCTATTTTTTGGGAGCCTCCATTTTCAACATCAGCATCTGCTATTGTGCTATCGTCAGAATGTTCTGAAAGTGCATCCACACTGGACTTGTTATTCTGTCTTTCAGATTCAAAATTGTACTGATTTTCAGCAGGTTTTCCATGGTCCATCTTCCTCTTTGCAGCTTTTCTTTGCAGTTCTCTTTCCAAAAGAGGCTTTTTCAATTTTCCATTTTTATAAAAAAGATGCAGGTCATGTCCTCCACCATCAGAATGAAGATCCTCATCCTTGAGTCCTTCTGCATATTGATCTAAATCTCTGTTTTTTTCATTTGTTCCAAAAGTCTTTGCTATGTCAGAAGCAAGAGTCTTTATCTCTTCAGCTGCCTTACCAGACCCTGCATCATCTCCATTGGTCGCATGTTTCCTATGGGCCATAACAGATTCAAAATCAGATCCCCTGTAAAGCTTCTTTGCATTGATATTTGGCTTTCCAGAATGTTTTAGTTTTTCCTGCTGTTGAACAGAAAACTGATTCTTTATGTCAGAGATTTTTGGCACTGGTTCATCTTCATCAAGTGCTTTAGTTTTGACAAAACCTTTAGGCTTTGTCAGCCTTTCTTTTACTTCCTTCACTTTGGGACAAACTTGAAGATCATCCTCTATGTCTGGCCTAGTAATTTCTATTGTGTCTTGTAACTTCAACTGTTCCCTATCTTCCCTAGCTTTTGAAACTGCTTGAATTTCTTCTTCTGGTGTTGTCCGATAAACTGGCTTATCTCTATTTGAATGCAGCCTTTCCTTCACATCTTTTACTTTGGGAACTATTTCTAGGTCTTCCACACTTCCCCTAGTTGTTTCTCCTTGTGATGCTTCAGAGAATGTCCTTTTTATGTCTTTCACACGTTTCCTGCAAGAATGATTTAGCTCATCACTGCTCTCGGATGCAGAATGACGCCTACATGGATACGGCGTACTGCTAGCATCTGGTACATCTTCATCTTGAAAAACCGCTGAAGAAGTTGATGATGAACTTATACTATGCATTCTAATTTCCCTATCTTCACCATCTAATGCTTGCAGATCACCAGGAGTTGGTAAATCAAACCTTGTTGGATCTTCGAGTTGATCAGTGGAAAATGTCCAATTCAACATATTAGTTCTAGCACGTTCCAACTGAACATTTTTTTTATATTCTTTCATGGGTCCTTTAATTGGAACTTTGTTTAAAACAAGAAAAGAATCAACACTATCTCTATCTTTATCTCCTTCACTGAACGAGGACATGGATCTTCTCACTCGCGAAGTTGATCCATTTCTAAAATTGGAATCATATGCAAGATTGTCAGTTTTTTGCCGCCGTCGTCTCATCATATCCTGAAATTCATCATCTAGGTCAGACTTGGACCGCATTATTGTATATGGGTTTTGTTGGGTTGGCTTTTGGGGAGTAGTTGAGCGATATGCAAATGCACGTGCTTCTTCATCTGTTTGCGGAAATCGAGCTCGAACAGTGGACAACCATCTGCGCTGTCTGACAGTTTGCATCCATTGAGGCTCTTTAGGAACATCACCTTCATCAACAACGGGTCGAAAATGTTTAATCCATGCGCCATCTTGTTTCACACCAACATGGGGTTTATTAACACCTGGTGCTGGACGATTCCGGTCAAGTGGTTTGGATGACCAATGGCCCTTGAGTGAGTGAACTGACTGCACATGCTCCTCATCCACCCCTCCCTTATCCTCTTCATGGTGCTCAAATGTCTTCACAACAGGTTGACGGCGTCTGGGCATATCTTCCTCGTCTTCATCATCTTCTGGTGTAGGTCTTGGAGGAGGCCATTGTTTTTTAACATTGCCTGGCTTGTCAAAATTTACAGTTCTGGGTTCCTTAGCAGTAGTGCCTGCGGCAGATGCCAAATAATTTTCCTTGATGTTCTTAACAGCAGCTGTAGCCTTAATTTCTCCTGTGACCTTATCTACTTTCAAATTCCCTATACCAGCATCATTTTCATCTTCATCAGAGTATTGATCATCATCTCTGCATGCCAGTTTTTGTTTTCTTTTGTCAACTTCACTTCCAGTTTCCTTTTTACGCAAAGCCTTTGTATAACTATCATAGCCATGTCGTTTACTTGCCGAATTAACAGAGCGACCTTTATTAGACTTAGATTCTGCTTCTTGTTCTACTCCATTAACAGCAGGAAGGTCTAATTCATTTTCTGGATTTCGCTCACGAAGACCCAATGTAGAAATGTCTGAAACTACTGGCATT
Organism: Zoanthus pulchellus; assembly: GCA_027575285.2. Taxonomy (NCBI): domain Eukaryota; kingdom Metazoa; phylum Cnidaria; class Anthozoa; order Zoantharia; family Zoanthidae; genus Zoanthus; species Zoanthus pulchellus. The sequence continues at coordinate 2,035 of JAOBRB020399037.1, read as the reverse complement.
ACAGGACCTTTATTTTTACTAGCCATGTTTCCTTTTTGCCTTTCTCTTTCCCTTGTCTTCTCTCTTTTTTCCTCTGAGGTCAAATCCTTTGACAGTTCAGTGTCTGTTGAGGACCTGGATCTCGTTACAATTTCACTCTTCCCTCCCCTGTCTGAAGAAGTATTAGCAACATTATCTGTGAGTTCTGTGACAGGAAGGCTAGGATCAGACCTCCGTCTGCTTTCAAGTCTCTGCTCTCTTCTTTTCCTCCGAGCTGCTGCTCGTGAATCAATATTACTAGCTAAATCAGACATTCTAATTTTCTTTGTCAAATTTGTAAAGTTATTTTGGGGTTAAGATAATAGATTTGTTGCAAAACATCCAACAGCTGACACTGAGTTCTCACAATGAAAATCATTCAACCATCACCATTCATTTTCTGTTTCTAATTTATTAATTTAGTTCTGGTAAAAAGCAAGAGCAGTTGCTGACTTTCTTAGCAGCTAGTATGGAAGTGATCTGAGAACAGCATATGAAGCACTTTTAGTGGATTGTCTTTAGATTTCTAGAAAAGAAGGAGAATGGAATTAAACCTAACAGATATATTACAGAACAAACCATCATTAATGCAAAATAGTTGTTGTTTGCTCATTAAAGCCTAGTTTAAATCATTATGTTGATTGTTGATATGTTTCACAAAGAACAAATGTTCTTAGTTATTAGCTCATAAACATGTCAATAGTGCAACAAATGGTTTTCTCTATACACAATGAACTCATTTAAACCCCAATAACACAAGCGGTATAAGAAGTGGAAAACATAGTCTGTTATGTTTGAGTTGGTACAAAGGTATATTTATCCTGATGGCTATCCTCAGTAACAACTGTTCTTGCAGTAAGTTTGATCATTATCATATGTTAAGATAAATATCCAAGACCACCATATGTACAGTCACATCTTTTATCATATTAATGAAAAATAGATTCTAGATCTAAAAACACAATACAATCATAAAATTATTGTATAAATTATAGCAAAATCATAGCCTTAAAAATAAGCTGGAATAAAGCCATTAGATTCGGTAATCCCAAAACTTGATAAATATTGAATGACTTTTAACTGTTAGGTTTCTTTCTAAAAATGCATTCCAAAATCAAAACATTTAGCATTATATGCACTAATTCTGTTGACTATATCACAACAAGTCTTAGTTTAATTACAGATGAATGCCTCTATGTTAAGGCATATAAAAAATTATTGTAACTTAAAATTTTGAGCATATTTTTGTTCATATTTAATACATACTTTAGAAATTATGTCACTAGTATATATTAGATAATTGTATATCAAACTCAGTGTTCAATTAACGATAATTTCTTTTTCTATCGGAATTGTAACATTATTAAATACTTTTATGGAAATTGTTATTTAATTATATTTAAATAATCTAATTCAAATAATTTAGACTTGATGTTGGGTTTATTATCAACATTAAAACTGATTCACATTTCATATTAATTTTGTTTACTTTGTGAATAATTAACCACTCATCACTATAAATGGCAGAAACCATATTTATATTTTTTTAACTAACTTACTGTATGCTAGACAGTGAAAGAAAAAATTTTCTTTCAACAGGCAAAAGTTAAAACTCTGTTTTATTTAATATATTCAAACATTTTGCCTGCTAAGGCTTTGTCATTCAAAAGTGGTTGACTAAAGTATCTTGTGTAGTTTAGATTTAAAGATAATAATTTACAGTACATATCTATTGGGAATATACTATAGAGAATAGGATCATAAGGAACTATTTATAAAAGAATAATTTCTAAATTAAAGTAATTCTGAATAGCATTAACAAAAGTTAAATTAAATGCTGAGTGTTAACATATGGGAAACATTTAAGTGCCAATAATTCAGAGAAAAAAAATTAATGGGTCCAGGGAATTCTATTATTTTTATTACTAAAAATGTTCATCATCAATCCAGTTTTGATCCGGTTTTATCCCCATAAACGAGGGTGGCCGGATTTACCCCACTCTGCCAGCAATCTCTC
>JAOBRB020398927.1:0-10213 GCA_027575285.2 Zoanthus pulchellus | reverse complement strand
AACAATATTCCCGAGATACACAATAAGGCTTCAAAGCTGGTTGCCAAGATAACTGCACTAGTTTAAGGTGACAAGATAAAATCCAATTGAAACCTAATCTGTCTGAAACATTCTTTAAAGTGTGTCAATAACCTTTTCAGCTAAGGGTTTTCCTCTCTCTCCATTTTGCCATTCACGCCAAGATCTGAGGCATTGAGCAATTACACATTAGCCCGTGGCTAGAAAGAATGTGTAACCACTTCATTTGCTAACGAAACTAATTTATAAATAACTATTTTCTATTGCTCAACTTAAATAACAGTTTAACAATACTGATCGAATGAATACTGTGTAATAACATATTTACAGCAACAGAGACTGACTACGGTTAATATTATATAACAGGTTAACAAAAATAAACATGTGGAACAGAATAAGGTACCAAAGTCCTTAGGTTCTTTTACATCAGAACAATATCAAATTATAAGAAATAAGACTTAAGTTACAGTATCTAGAAATTTGTACAACATTATTTTAAAATACCAATAGATATAAATGAGAAGAAAATATATTTTAGTGTGCTATTGATACAGTAGTTCATTTGCCTATTTTAAAGATAGGGGGAGGGAGGCCAAGAATGGCGAGCAATCGTTAACTAACCATTGATTTGTCTAATTCCTGACTATCACACGTATACCAAGATCAAACCATACACTAAAAATAAATACCTTAGTTTATACGAAGACTAATGTAATATCAACTACCTTATTACAGGAAATTAAAAATGCATTTAATTAACGCGGTTTTTGAAAAATCGCGTTAATTAATTCACCCATTAACTGTTGCAATTTTTAATCAAAACCATATGATTTAAAACCATTGCTATTTGAAACCCATTCATTTGAACTGAAAATTATGATATAACTATAATGTCATTTGACTATTCTTCAATGACTTCAGTCGCTTGATCGTGATCTGATTTATCACTAAGAATTGAATCTTCAGAGTTGAAGTAAATGTACTTGAGAATAATTTTTGATTCATCACGATATTGTTCATCACCAACTGGATAGCCCACTTCGTATTTCTCTCAAAATCTTCATTGCCTTTTCATCCTCCCACACTGTTTAACCTTGAATTAGAGGCAAAGGCCTTTGTCCAACTGATTTTACTTCGCCTCATAAATCTGGGAGAACCGCGTTAATTAACTAGACATAAACACTTTTCTTGCAAACCCGCCTTAATAAAATTGTACTCTAATTTTGAGGCCGTTGCAGGCTTTTCCTTTTCGGCCGGCGACCGGCGATTTTCGCCGCCTGCGAATGGCTCCATCGCCGGCAACTAAAAGCATACTTACTGTTATATAATTTGAAATAGTTTATATAAAGAGTAATTGTCTCCGCCAGCTTCACTTTCATCGACTTCAACTTTATTTGAAAAGGAAAACCCTGACGTTGTCATGATGCTTTTTTAATTTCCAGTAATAAAGTAGTCCTACTGTGCAATAGTTACAACTACTATGAAAAACGTACGTACAAGTTGATATATGCCAGTGAAATATCTTTACTTTTTTGATGTCTTACCTGAATCAAAAGAGACTTCACTCAGCAATATCCAGTCAGACCGATATGCAAACTCAGCTCTAATATATTTGCCAGTTAGACCACAGATACTAACTGTCACACTGTAGGTATTCCAAAACTTCACTGCTACTTTTTCTGTTTCATGTATTACTGGTAAACCAAACCTTGTCCCTGTAATACTTGCAGTAATCGTCACGGTAGAAAATAGTGTTATATCTGGAGTACCTCGTAAATTACAAACAAACGTCACAGAGCGAAACAAACGTTGGTTGTTGAAATAAAACAAGATATACGGTGCAGTCACAATGTTTCTGTTCCAACCCATCCATCTTTTTTTACGATTGCGTAAGTCACCAGTACCATTAATGCCGTCACTAAGTACACCAATACCGGATGTAAGAGTTTGGTCAATCAAATCTCCATCATACCAGTTGTCTTCAAGGCTAAATACACCTTCTAATTTTATTTTATTTCCTTGAGGCGCTCTGTATGAAACTACACCTGTAAAAAGGTAAAAATAGTTTTTAAAAAAGAAATTTAATAGTTAACTTAGACACTGAAATTTTTTAGTAAGTAAATTTAGCTCAAGCAATGAAATGTTTACTCTCGCGAATATACATAGTCACTAGGAATAGAATAGAATTAGAATAGAATAGAATAGAATAGAATTTTATTAATCAAAAAACCACCTTGCAGTCGCTAAGACTGAATTGCGTGATTATAACAAAAATTCAAAAACTTTAAGAACAATAAATTAAATATATTAACAACTATATATATAATAATTACAATTGCAATAAAAAAGTCCATCAATTAACTAGAATTCTACACATAGATGGGATAAATGACTTCATGAATCTATTAGTGCGTATTGATGTCTTTGTTTCCTTAAGATCCTTAATATCTAGAGACTTGTTTCTGAGGAATAAGGCTATTAAGTTTGTTTTTGGGGTCGTTAATAATTTGTTGCAAAAAGTTCATGCAAATAGTGTTCCTTCTCTGGTACAGAGTGTCCACGTTTAACTGTTCCAAAGCTTCTTCAAACTGTATGGGGTGCCTTGTAACACAATGGAAAGTGCTCGCTTCTGAACTTGTTCCAAATCCTTGTTCAAATACTCAGGTAGAGCATGGTGGAAAACAGGCGCACAATATTCCAGGATTGGTCTAATGCAAGTGCAATAGAAATTGATAATGTCAGAAGCAGGGACTTTTGCACGTTTGTTTGCTTTCTTTATAATGTTGGCCACATGCTCATTCCATTGAAGCGAATTCGAAATCGTGAGCCCTAAAACCTTTGCATGATCAACAACATTGAGTTCCATGTTGTTAATTACGATGGGAACAAACTAACTCATGGTCTTTTTGAAGTCTATACGTACTTCCTTGCATTTATCGGCGTTTAGTTCAAGCTTGTTATGAGAAGACCAATCACCAACTTCGATAACAAATTCTTGAGCGTGGCTTACGGCTCCCTTTGGAACGATCTCAGCCAATGTAGTATCGTCAACGAATTTCCATTTATACGCCCCAGATGGATCAAGGTCATTAATCATCAGGATAAATAGCCATGGTACCAGCTTAGTGCACTGTGGGACTCCAGATGGTACCCTTCCCCATTCAGATAGGCAATCATGTGACAGCTTAACCCTTGGCTTTCTTTCACATAAGAAATCACAAACCCAACGAGCCACCCAACGAGGAATATTAAGATTGTAGATCTTTCGGGCAAGGATGGAATGGTCCACAAGATCAAACGTTTTCCTGTAGTCCAGGAGTACAACTCTGACCGTGCTACCACTTGCATCAGTTGCTTCAGACCACCTATGAAGCATTGAAACTAGGGATTGAGTAGTTGAAAATTTCGGTATGACTCAATATTGATTAGGATCTATAATCTCCAGAACTGCTGGAGTGATGTACTCATTAACGATGAATTCTTCAGCCCTTTTGGACATTGTTGGAGTAAGCGACACTGGCCATAAATGTTTACAGATGTCAGTTACAGGTTTCTCTTTTGGTATGGGAGTGATGTTCGCATGTTTCCACAAAGTCGGGAGTTTCTGTTCGGCATAAGAGCTGTTTATGATGTTACAGACAGGAGCAGCAAGTACCTCAGCATAGTCCTTCAGAACCCAATTCGGAATTCCATCTGGGCCGTTTTTGGACGAAGGAGAACAGCACAATGGTCAGAGAGACCAAAAGGTGGGTGTCTCTCAATTTGATCTTGATCATACACAGTGTTCATATAGGTGACAATAAGATCTAAAATGTTATCACCTCTTGTTGGTACCCGAACAAGTTGTTTGAGCTTGAACTGATTTAGAAGCCGAGACACTCTTAGATGGTTAAAATCGCCAAATAATAAGATTCCACAGCCTGGGTATAAACCTTAAATGGTAGTAAGTGAGGTATAAAGGTAATCTAGCATGACATTGTCATCAGCGCTAGGCGGATGGTAGATAGATCCAGATACAATACATGGCATTCCCCGCGGGAGACGCGATGAATGAAGATATACCCAAAGAACTTCAAGATCGGGATGGTGTAGTTGGGATAGAACTTTTGCTTTAACACTGTTTGAAAAATATAAACAGACTCCACCATGGTTATCGCGAGAACGGTTCCTAAAAATGAGGTTGTATTCAGGTAAACAAAGAATGTTATTTACGTTCACATCATCGCGTAGTCTCGGTGAGAGAGATTAAATCAGGTTTATGCTCATTGACAAAACAAGAAATTTCATCAATCTTTGGCACGAGAGAAATAACGTTAGCAAGTAGAAGAGATGGCCCAAATTCACTTTTTGGTTGAGATGGAATTGAAGCATTTGCTGTAGATATTGCTGTGTTATTATGGCTGTCATACTTCAATGGGTCAGTGGATTGCAGTGAGGTGCTATTTTGAATATTCAAATACTCTGGTTCAACATGCAAATTTGATTCACCAAAGGATGTCGAAGTAGCGAAGAAATCGCTTACATGTGCCACAATACTCCGTTCTGAGCTGGTAGACGTAGTTTTGGAGAAAGTACAAAACTCGCTGAGCCGCTGAATTCCAGCACGACAGCCCCTTCTTGTAAGTTTGACTTTAGAAACACCGAAATCAATCAAGCGTTTCCATAGCAGAGTACAGTGTTGGTAATTTCGCTGCAATGGCCTTTAAACGACTAGTAGAATACATCAGAGCCATCAGTGTAGAATTAAAAAGTTTTTGAGGTGGGAAAACTGATATATCTATCTTAAAAGACGCTAAAAAGAAAGTATAAAACGGAGCTTAAGCAAGTGCTGCCAGCAGGGCGCTCATGCATCAGCAAAGGTAAGAAATGAAGGCTTGGCCTTCTCTTAGCATAAGATTCATGAAATAAACCTTGTACTTTGCACATTCTGGATCCCACTTTCGTCAAAAACCTTTTTTTCTGGTTACTTCCCACGTGCCGGAATTTTACAGCGCCGCTTTGCTATTTACAACGATCCCTACGGATTACATGAATAGCATGTTTTGACTTTTGAAAGATCACTTCAACCCGGGGAAATATGGGTAAATGGAAAAAGACTTTTGCTGAGAAACTTTGAACAAACTACAAGATTAGGGCACCGATTGAGCCCACAAAAAAAAATTCAAGTTTCCATAACTTTCCAAGAAGTTTTCAATCAAACAAGATCAAATTATAACTTAAATGCTTTACACAATTTTCTCAAATATTAGTTAGAACTACATCAACTAGCTATATTTGCATTTGAAAATAAAAGAAAACAACCCCAATTTTTGCTTGCAAGTGAAAAACATGGCATAAGATCCCTGTGCTTTTACATGTGTGAATATTCCATATTTGTATATATGCATTTTTAATTAAATAACCAATGCAAGCCATTTTATAATTTAACTTACATATCTGGTAGTAATCGTGAATTATGTTAGTGCGTTCATTCACATGGAAATCGATGAGAAACTGATTTGTTGTTAGCATTGTTAGAATCGTAGAGCAACGAGTTAAGGCCACTCTCTACTCTAAATTTTGGTGGAGAGTGAGTAAGTTGAGAGAAGTGTTTGAGTGTCAAGAATTTGTGGGATGACCGCCAAACCGTCCCTCCTGTCCAGACCATGAGAAGGTCCAACTTGGTTAGAGGACGGTTTGGCGATTTTCTATCAAATATTAACTCCACACTATATTTTTTCTCCTTGGAAAAAGTTTTTTTACAAAAAAAGTAAAGAGGGCTGGCTATCTTCGATATCATGTCTTCATTATTTTTTTTCCACTTGATTGATCGCAAAAAATGACAAGGACATGAAAGCGAGGCTAAGTTTGTGAATGCTATAGCATTGAACGAGATTAGGAAGCCCTGGTTGAACCCACGCAGTTAGCATTTGTTGAAAAACTGAAGAAACCTTCTTAATTACTAAAAAGTTTAAATTTTTAGCACCATTATCTCGAATGTACTTTATGTCAACTTCCTTCACTTTAATATGTAGATTGGAAGATCAACCTTTTTACTGAAGAGGGCTCTCACCGAGCCGAAACTGTAAAGAAAAGACTGTTAAAGAAAAGACTGTTCATCAATAACGACAAAGACCAAAGAACCATTGAAGGAAGTTAACATGAGGAAGTCTGTGTCGGCCCAAATCATGAGATTATCATTACTTTTACTTTACTACTAGTACTTAATTGCCAATAATGTATTAATTGAATCCTGACAATGGAGAGAAACCTGGTCTCACAGTGTCTTTTTGTTTTAAAAGCTTTTTATTCATATCAAAAATACCTTTGTTAAGAATCAACATGAGTCATCTTCGCCAATATTAATTAATAAAAATGAAAAACTAAGGTATACTTTATCATCATAGCCTGATGATGATCACTTAATCGAAACGTTAGCTTTTTTAAAAAAATTTTAACATCAATAAAAGAATCAACATGTTTTTATTTTTTTGGAAATATAGAATTCTTATTAGGCGATTCCTAGGTTTTTAAGGACCGTGTCCGTAGGTTTCAGTTACTGAAAAACATCACCTAATTCTATGACTTTCCAGACAAGCTTATAAGTACAAAAATGTGCTATCAGAACAACTGAACATACAAAAATTGACAAAGCTAGTAGAATCTCGTAGAGCACATTTAAGTAGTGTTTTGCATAGGAGAGTCTCTATTTCTCCTAGAATGCAACACTATCATCAAGCAGCTCTGTATTAATTTTAGAATCCATCAACTGAAAGTGCAAATAATAATATTCAAAGGTAGCTTTAACAGATGACCTTGGACTTCCAAGAAGAGCAGTAGTTGTTTGTATATAAGTCACTGTTTTCATTTCTTTAAATAAAAATGCTGTCTTAGTACTAAACCTAGTGGTAAATGTGGATTATGTAAGTGTGTTCGCTAGACTGTAAACTGGGGAGAGTTTGACATGTAGTTAGTATTGTTACAGCAGATTCGGCGTTGTGCAAGGATCAAGTGAGTCTTTTTTCTCCTTGGAAGGGGTTTTGGTTCAAAAAGATTTTAAGGAGTGCTGTCTTCCATTATATGTCTTCAATATAATCTTTTTTCCACTTGGTTGATCACAAAGAAAAAGACAACAAGACTTTGCAACAAAACCCGAGACAGGAAGCAAGCTGAAATTAGTGAACAACATTCTGCCTTGAAAAGCTAATAGCATTAAATTAGATTAGGAATCGTTCGTCAAACTCACACAATAATAAAAAATAGTTTACAAACAAGAACGTTCTAGTACCTTGTGTCCAGTTACAACCAAATAGTTCTAATCGAAGGCAGACTTGATTTGGTGGATAAATCTGTGGAATGATTCTTATAGTGCTAACCACTAGAGGTGAATCGAACCAGTAGTCTTTGGTTATTGAAGGATCATCATTTCCTTGAAGTAACTGGTGAAATAACATCAAAAATAGGTAGTCATGGATGTAGTAGCTACAGCAATACAACTCCTGTCTTTGACGAGTGATATAGAACAAAGCATTTACTGTAATCTGTTTTGATTTTCAAAATGAGTATCCTATTACTGTAGGTACCCTGTTTGACCCCTATAGTCTAATGCATGTATACTTGATTACACAAAAATAACAAAGTATTATTAATGCAGTGGAGCACAGCACGATAGCATTTAACAAGAAAACATTGTTCAGCATAAAAAAACACGACTACAAATGATCACATGATTACAGGTTATCTGTCACCAACCAGCACAGCTACATTCTGCACAAAATAACAATCTATAGCTGAGTCTTACAAAAATTCAAAAACCTAAAAGAACTTGGCATATTTGTTATGTACTATCCGATCCCTAAATTTTCAAACGATGAAAAGTTCATTTTAGGTTTTGGTTCCCCTTCAATGAAAGCCACTAAAATTGCGTTCAGCCTAAAACGAATTTACTCTTTTCCTTTTGCAGTAATCTTACAAATAAAACTTATTTACAAATTCCAAATATATAACAGTATTGTCCCAAAACCAACATAATCCTAGTTACTAAAACATGGAACAACTAAAACCATTTAAAACAACCAACAAGTACAACCACCTCGAAAACATCTACATGTAGAACCAAAGAATCTAAAACCATCTAAAACAAGGAATAAATGTTTAAAATAATGTGACAAGACAACATGTCACGTACATGAAATATGAGAATCAAACAAAACGTCCATCTCACCCTACAATCTTCTATCATGGCCTTAACACAAAACTTCCACCTCACTGGATCATCATCATCAATCCAATTTTAATCCAGGTTTATCCCTGTAAACGGGGTGGCCGGATTTACCCCACTCTGGCAGCAATCTCTCCATTTTCCACTCTCCATCTCGCTCGATTCATTGCATCCTCCTTATTCAAGCCAACACTCTTGCTCTCCTTCTCCACTTGCATTTTCCATGTCTTCCTTGGTCGTCCTGGCTTCCTCTTCCCCTTCACTTCAAACACCAATGCTTTTCTCAAAACTTGCCCATCATACCTCCTTAACATATTCTCATACAATCTCACTCCAATTCTTTTTGTCATCTGAACCACTGTTTCCTTCAATCCCAACATCTCCATTAGGTCCGATGTCTTCTTTTTCTCCATTAGTTTTGCAACACACATTGCTCTAAACATTGCTCTCTCGTTCCTTTTCAAAATGTCCCTCTCATTTTTCCTCAAATACAATGTCTCACTCCAATAAATTATAACATCACTAATCTTACACAACTCCGATAAATCATTCCTTTCATCTTAAGCGAGAATCTTTTTGGGTTTAGCAACTCTTTACAGTCCTTGAACTTCACCCACTCCTCTTGTAACCTCAAAACAAACACTGCATCTATCGTTTCTTTTCCTGGCATAAAACCAAATTGCATCTTGTTCACTTTTACTACACACCACAATCTCTTTTCTAGCACTTCTACAATTGTTATTGGATGCTCTAGCAACTTCACTCCCCTATATGCCTCCCAACTCATTGCAACCCCTTTCCCCTTAAAAAAAGGTACCATAACACTCAGCACCCACTCAACTGGCATTCCATTTCCATCCAACACACCTTGGCGAAGCTCCACCATCACACCAATCCCAATCTCCCTACTTGCTACTATCATTTCAACACTTACTTCCAAGGGTCCAGCAGCCTTTCCAATTTTTATGTCTCCTATCGCCTTCACCACTTCTTCTCGACTAACCCTCTCAACTGGCCCTTCCACCAATTCTTTATTCATAATTCTTTCCATTTGTTCTTTCCAGACTTTCTCTCTGCCTTTCTCACTGAAATTCAGCCTACTGGTCATTACTACCTCTCATGCATCTTCCTCCCTCAACATCTTTCCTATTTTTTTCATTGACTTCACAAGCTTAAACACCTTGTTTGGAAGCTTACTCGGCTCTCACTCCGCTGCCTCCTTCATTGTTTTCAATACTACCTTTTTTACCCGATTCTGGCCTTGTTTGCCTCAGTTACACTTTCATACATCTCCTTAGTGCATCCTTTTTTTCTTGATATTGCTTCCTTCACATCCTCGTTTCACCATCATGTTTCCCCGCAATCTCTCCTTCCTTTTTTCTTCCCACATACTTTGTCACAAGCCTTTAAAATAACTTGTATCGTTTTCCTTCAGTCTGAAAACCTTCCTTCTTTCAATCGCTTCCTTTCTCACCACCTTCTTCACTTGCTTCTTAACAAGATCTATGACCACGATTCTGTGCTGAAGCTCACCTGGGATAATGTTCACATCTCTTAAGTACTTTCTATTACCCTTTCCCTACCAGTACAAAGTCAATCTCTGGCCTATTTCCCCTTGCACTGTACATCACTTTCCTCTACTCCCCTTTTCTGAACCACGTGCTTGCCACACACAACTCCTTTTCATCACAAACTTCTAACATCTTTCCTTCCACATTTCTCTACCAAAATTCCATTTCCTCCGTGCACACCCTCATAACCCTCAATCCGTTTATCAACATGCCCATTAAAATCACCCATACCCAATACTAGCTCACCCACACTGTGAAGATCCCACTCACTCCTCAAATCACCATAAAAATGCTCTTTCTCTGCACTCGTTCTGCCACAAACACCACTTCTTCCTCAAATGCCATAACCAGGGTGTCCAGCGGCATGGTTGCTCAAAAAAATAGGAAAATAGGAATTTCAGGATTGAGAAAATAGGAAAAATAG
>JAOBRB020398817.1:0-10215 GCA_027575285.2 Zoanthus pulchellus | reverse complement strand
TAAATTAATATTTACTTTCTCTTATTTTAAGCCACATCACCAACAATCAAAGTATTCAACAAAGTATATACAATAATACACATAAGTTATATATATAATTTATATTATTCAGGTGATGTTATCAACAAGAGCTTTAACTTGGCATTTTAAATCTAATTGTTTCATACTGCACAAGCTAAGAAGTGCAGCACTCCTCAGATAAAATAGCCAAATGTAAAGTTCGTTATAAAGCTAACTGATTTCTATCTTTATGGCTTGTTTATGATCATCACACGTTGTCTAGCCTGCGAATACAGCCACCTTTCATCACTCAATGGATTTGTTGAGTGATGAAATAACTAAAGTCGGCTGCATTCGCACGCTACACCTTGTCTGGAACAAATGGTAAAATGTATTCTCATTAACTCAAACATTTTGTGTTGACTGGCAAACATCCCTCCGAAAATTGTTAGACGATTTACGTCTAAATGGGAAACAGGCTTAATTAGGAGACATTGGGCGTTGATTACTGACTGGGACTGAAAGGGTTATGGTACACTTTGAAATACAGAAAATTATCAAATTTTATTTTTTGATAGAAAACAGTCTTTAAAAGCAGCTTTCCAAGTAAAAAGGATTCTTTTCAAATGCAAATTCAAATGGTTCTTGAGTTATTTCAAGTGAAAGTTTTTCCAGAAGAAAAAAAAACAAGTAGGCGATGTTATTTCAAATGCATTTTCTTAAAACAAATTTTAACACTACGATGGCAATAAAGTTGATCAGTTTTTTACCCATCATAAAATTTGGCACAATGATAGTGTATATAACGTACTCCAAAACAGTGTATGTCAGGAAATTTGGAAATTCGATTGAGTTTTTTTTCCCTGCCAAGTCAATTCTCATTTACATACGTATTCGAAATGTAAAAGTTTGTTGAATCAGCTGCAAAAAATTAATGTCGCAAGACGCATGCTATCAAAAATTCTTAATAACATTTTGGAATTTTAAGTTAAACTAATTTTTTAACAAAAAAAAAGTATTCAAGAATTTAAAATGTTGATTAGTTTGAACTTCACAAAGGAAAACTTTTCAGTCTAAATTAATGTATAGGTCATCTTCACTTACAAAATTAATGTCGAAAAAATGATTTATACCATTATTATTTAGAGAATTTCATAACCTTTCTGACTAACAGTGTATAGGTTGAAGGCCTGGGGTGTGTGACATAAAACATTAGTTATAACCTGAAAACACCACTCAAAATGTACACCGTACCCTTAATCCAGATAGTGCTAACAGTAAACAAAGAAAATACTGCCAACTTTAGAAATGTAATGCTTTAAACAGGACCTCTGATAATTAAGGTTGTTGCAAAGCTGCGAAATTCATGTAACTATCCATGAAAATACTGAAATCCCATAAAATTTAAATTGAAGATTAAGGTATTCTGTATGACTAATGAGGGATTATATTTTTTGTATCTTTTTTATTTAGGGTTTTCACATGAAAATGCTTCAAAATTGAGTTCATCAAATATAAAAACTATGACATTCCAATAATCCCACAAAGGCCTGGGAACTATTTAATTTTTGGTTTGCTATATTTTGACACATTGGTTTACAAAGCAAATCAAAATGTTGGATAAATATTTCCTCAAGGTTTTTGCTTACTAGGAAAAAAATGTTCAATGAATATTATAATCTATGTTACAAACCACGACAGAGAAACAGCAACTGACAGAGCAAGGCAATATCCAAAAAGACAAAACATGGCCTTTTTTTGTAAACTAAAATCAGTGTAAACAAAATCATTTTCCGGTGAAACTTGTCTAAAACTCCGACAAAATTGGATTTTTAACCAGGCTTTTTTCTGACAATTTTTTTGCCAAACATTCCCACAAAATTGACCTCTTTTTTTGCAAAATATCAAAAGCCCTGTTTATTGGCAATTCCTTTGATAGTTTTTGATCTCAAATATAGATTTAAAAAATGTAGACCCTACATGCAATTTTTATAAGAATTAGCAAATTTTCATCAAGGCTTGTTGCTCTTAACGTTTTACACAAACTAAGCCTCAGTGATTCTAACTGCAGACCTTGCAACCTTCACTCATTTTGAGTGTTTTTCACGCATTCTTATTTTTAAATAAGAATGCGTGAAAAACACTTTCACGTGCGAAAAAATCCTCTGCTGCGCCGATACAACATCCACGTTGAAATAATAGTCCGTGTACACGAGCAGACTTTAAAAAGAGATCTCGCTTCGAAGATCAAAAAGTACATGTAATAGCCTCACTGTTTTTGATGTGTGATTTTAAAAATCACACATCACGCACACCTAAACATTTATTGATCATTTTCAAGTAATTTCCAAAAAAATAAAATATTTTTCAAATTCTTTTGATAAACTATCCAAAAAAACTGCTGTCAGCTGTCTACACACATTCACTGCGAAGGAGGAGGGCAAAAATGGCATTGTTGACTTGCCGGATATGAGCTGATAATAACCAACAAGGCCTGGTTATATATATCAGCTCATATCGAGCGCGTCTTCGAAAAATAAGTGTTAAAGATATATATATATGCCAGACAACACTGTGCTTGACCAAAGTTTCTGTAGTGATTCTCGAAACACACAGACTAAGAGGCTGAGTTGAATACCGGCACAGTAACTGAAAACAAAATAAAAGATATCGGGTTGAATATATATAGTATTACCGAAAAAACTATGAGGTACCAACTGCATATGACTTCACTTCAGCAATTCATTGATAATAATCTTATTCCCAATGGGCTGGTTATCAACAAAACAACAACCATTCAGGGTTTTCAAATTTAGCTGGCGCGCTGCGCAAGTCACCGGCTACTTCAAGCATTTGCGCCGGGTACTTTTTGTATTTAAAATTTTATAAACTACACAATTCTGTTTCACCAAAGTAATTGTGATCTAATTTTTTCGGGGAATAAATGAACGCAAATTGATGAAGATAATTAATAAACAGTGAGGCTATTATATGTACTTTTTGATCTTCGAAGCAAGATCTCTTTTTAGCGGGAAAGTCTGCTCGTGTACACGCAGTCATTTCAACGTGCATGTTGTCTCGGCGCAGCGGAGGATTTGCTCGCACGTGAAAGTTTTGATATAAAACAGAGGCAGCAGACAATGTTGCCTTTCGTTTCAACTGCCAAGAAGTCTCGAAGACGAACAGGTAACAATAATTTAGAAATAGGAGTTAACAAATATTACGTGTTGTTCCAAAAACAATCCATTGAGGCTGAATTGACTGCAGTATCTGTAGCTGTAGCGGCATCCGCGTGGTGAGTGTGAGGGCAGTCTTCCTCAAATGTACTTTCAAGGAAGGATTGCAAGAAGTCTTAACAATAAGAACCTTCAGCAACGCAAGTGTTGTCGTGCATAGTGTAAAATGCATCATCCTGTTTTGGCTTTGCCAATCCTATAGTGTATCCATTATAATTATTTTGTAAATGTTACTCGATAAATTGACAAAATTAAAAAATTACGCAAATCTGCGTAACTAAAAATTACAATCGATTGGTTGGGAAAGCGTTGTATGAGAATTTCAAATTCCGCTTTTAAAGCCTAAAATCGATTAAGTCTTCGACTTACGCAACGACTCATAAATAAATCTACTTTAACTTTACTGCAATCTTTCGACACCTACCCCTGTAAATTATATATGCAATGAGCATAGCGTTATAAAAACGAAACGAATCTTAACTTGTTCTATACGGGAATCTAATTTTTGTCCAGTTCAGAAAACTCAAATAATAAAAAATATTTACAGCAAGTAATTCATTTTCATTTTTAAAATGACAATGACAATACACGAATGAATGGAACTCCGGCTCTCTGCCGGCAAACTGACATCTTGTAACCGGGGCCAAAATGAAAACACACAATCGGACTATTTTAAAACAGCATCACTTCTCAACATTTACAATTAAGTGCTATTTTCTCAAAAAAATAACTAGCATGATAATAACGGCAGAATAATTTTACATTCATTCTCAATGCAAATGTAAACTGAGCATACCGTACCATTCTTGTAAAACTTTGAAAGCAACTAATTTTACAAAGTTTTTCAACACTAACCCTTGTTAATAAGTGTATAGTGGCGTTCATTAACTATAGGGTGCAAAAAACGCACGGGAATTAACTTCATTTAATCAAGGCAATCTGATTTTCAAATTTTTCTGGTGGAAGCTTCCCATTCTTCTTTGCAGAAGGGGTGCGGGTGCTTCCCCCACTCCACAAAGCTGCCATTATCGGTGATGAGATAGTACTCCTTCTATTTTACAATTTCCTCCTGCTACTTTTTTTAAATTTGAAAACCCTGCCATTGGTCAAGACGATGATCTCTTTAACCAAGAGTGGAATCAAATTTTGCATGACACGTTAAGTCTTATGAATTGTCTTGCCCGACATTACGAGAGAGAAATTCCAAGGAGTGAAAGTCCAATTAAAGAGCCTTATGATAAGCTCCGCAAACAGAAATGGACAAAACACGACGAAGATCAATTTAATAGTGAAATGTGCACTATAATCAACAAAAAAAGAGGATGAACTGACAAGGCAAAAAGCAGCAAAATTAGATGAGGCTCGTCAAAGAAAAATATTAACCTTATCCACAAGCGTGGAAAGGAATCTTATGCAGAAGTGCTAAAGACACCTGCACGAGAAACTCATCTCGAAGAATGACAAAACCAAAAAATGACAAACAACGAGGACTCCCAGTTTGTCCCTGAACAAGAATCAGAACAAGAAAACTAAACCGACCAGAGACAACAAATGGCAATGGGACAACAATAAGAACAAAGAAAAGCACATGACAGGTCAGAGTGAGTACCGACTTTTTTGGCCAACGGAAAATATATCAAAACAAAGCGAAAAAAGTAGTTAACACCCCTAAACAAAGAGGTTTTAAAAGAACACTGACCCAAGACCATCCACGGATTAAGAATAAAGGAACATGTCAAAAACAGAGAAAACTCGATGCTCAGAAGAAAGAGGAGATAATGCATGGACGAATCGTAAACCTATCGACCTATCAATTGTCTAAATCAGAAACAAGTCTGTTATGAAAAGGACTAAACTTCTGCCCAACGCCACCACCACCGAATACAGAGGAGATTAATAAAGATATTGTGTTTGCTCGACGACTCACTCTCAGGGAATACCATGCCCCTCAAGACGTAGCTATAGACGAAATGGAGGAACAAACCCATACAAACCATCTACACTTGAAAAATTAAATCAGAAGGAGCGGACCCCGAACTGGCAACCATCACGTGAGCCTTATTTAAATTCTTATATTGAAAAATTAAGGCGTTAATGAAGAAATGTCGAGAAACTAGTATGTCTTACATAATAATTTAAGAAAGGGTGAAAGACAAGCTCTTAAGCAATTAAACAAGAAAACCGACATAATTATTAAGCCAGCTGATAAGGGTGGTGCGACGGTAATACATAGATTACTATAGAAAGGTTGAAATTGATAAAACAAAAGATCACTCAGACTCAATAAGTTGATGTATCGATATACTAGTCAAAAATAAAGAATTAGAAGAGGGTGTAAGAGAACTACTCAAACCCAGAAACTGTAGGACACCAGTATTTTACATGCTCCCCAAAATACATACTGTAAAGTAATAACCCGGGGAGGCCAGTAGTCTCTTCAGTGAAAAGCCATACAGAAAAGTTATCAGCATACGTGGATAACTTTCGTAGACCAGTGGCGGAAGAACTACCATCCCGTATTCAAGATACCACTGATTTCATTTTAAGACTACAGGGCATTAGGTAAATTACGGTCAGACAGCTACATTGCAACATTAGATGTATCCAGCCTATACACAAATATCGATACTGAAGAGGGTCTTAAGATAGTAGAAGAGGAATTAACTAAAATAGGGCAGGAGACACCATCCCCAAGAACCTTCAAAATTTTTTTGGAGAAAGTTCTGAAAATGAACAACTTTACCTTTAATGACGAGAACTACCTCCAAATTAAGGGGACTGCGATGGGTACGAAAGCCTCACCTAAGTTTGCAAACACTTGCAAGGGTCGTTTTGTGCAGAAATTTGTTTATGAATCACAATGTTCAAACTACCTATTAGATTGGGTACGGTTCATAGACGACAAATTCCTAGTCTGGATAGGTAACGAAGAGAAGTTGCTCAAATTTATTAATTACCCCAATACAGCTGTACCTTCAATTACGTACACACATGAAATATCCTGAACCGAAGTAAATTTTTCCGACACCACAGTTCCGAAAAAACGACCAAGGATTAATTAGCACCAATGTGTATCAAAAACCTACGGATACGCATTCGTACCTACATTGGACATCTGCACATCCTCACATCCTCATATGGTACAGCATACCATATAGCCAAGCATGAAGACTAAGGAGAATCTGCTCATCAACCACTACTCTAAAGAAATGGATTAAGGAATATTCTGAGTTTTTTGTAGCCTGCAGCTACAACAGAAACAAAGTGCTAAATGATATGCATAAAGTACTTGCATTATTGCAGGAAGAATGCCTGCAGAAACGACAGAAGAAATCCGCTGATCGGATACCTTTTGTCACAACCTACAACCCTCATAAAAATTTTATTTTGGCTTTCCTCCAATCGAAAGAACGCCTAGCAAAGGTGTTTAACAAACACCAGTTGATTGCATATAGAAAACCAATGAGTGTGCGTAACAAACTAGTAAGCACTAAATTCAAAATGAAGAATGACCAATCTTCCATTGGAGACGGATGCAAACCATGCAAAAAACCGCGATGCCTGTGGTGTAAAAACACTTGCATAACCAACACATTCAGATGCACGCGGTCTAACATAGAATTCAAAAAATTTCATTCCCTTAACTGCCAATCTTCGTGGGTTATTTACATTATTAAATGTCAAAAATGTGATCTCCAGTACATCGGCAAAAGTGAGTCAAATTTTAACATCAGGTTAAACAACCATAGGAACCACATAAGAGCCGAAATCAATAATTGTGAATTAACAGAACACTTCCTTCAAAACAGAAGAAGCCACAGTTTTGAAAAGGATGTCAGTATTATAGTGATCGTACAGATTCGTAAGAGAACAATGCCAACAGAACAGAAAAAAGAACTTTTACGCACGCGCGAGAAATACTTGCAAATACTGCTGGGTAGTATACAACCTAGTGGGTTAAAGAAGTCTGCTTCCATAAAAACATATATTGAAATAAAAGTTTGATATATTCTTAACAAGTTTATGAAGTCTTACCTTTGTTGCTTTAACTATGACAGAGAAAGAATATCCGAAAGCCACAAGAAAACGATACTTCAAAGCCGCCATGCTGTACATGAATTGCAGGACCGTGTGGACACTGGATAGAGACTATGACGTCACTACACGGTGCGTTCTAAATTGCGCGAAAAACAAATTCTTGTATGCTAGATTAACGCTGAAAACTCGACTTTTTTACAAATCATGCCTTAGTGCACGGTACCAGGTTGTACTAATGACTCTAAAACATCAAAAGAGAAACAAATCTCGTACCCTAAATTGCCAAAAGATAAAAAGCTATCAAAAATTTGGATTGAGAAAACAAAACGTAAAAATCCTCCAAAACGTGAGTCGTGCTATGTTTGTAGCGAACACTTTGAGCCACAATGCTTTAATCGTTCTTTCAATTTGAATTAGCTGGTCAAAAGGATAAAAAAAATCTTTAATACCTGGTGCAGTTCCGAACATCTTCAAGTTCAAGCAAAAAAAGCAGGAGCGTGCAACTTCGAGCAAAAGAAGACAAAAATGAGAAAAAGAACAAGTAAGTTATCCACTACATAAACTCAACTAGTTTTATTGAGAAATTCCCCATCCATTCATCTATTTATTTTGTTTCCATATTCAAGTTCATTAAAAATTTTTTTCTTGAGATAATTGAGCAAATGATAACCTGTAGTCGTAGTTTTGAAGATATAGCACCCACTATGAATTTCTGCGAGGATGTAGCCGATACAGATCCACCATTTATTGTTTCTAAATGTGATGTCAGTATTCAGTATTGTTTCGGTGATTTATATATCTGTCCAAATGGCAAAAGTATTGGTATCCAGACATTAAAATCTCGCCGTAAAAGAAAAAAAAAAGAATCAGATAGAAAAATAATTGAACTTACACAGTCTGTTACTAGCAATAATAATAGTAATCCACTCAGTGACCACAATTATTGTATTCCTGCCCCTTGTTCTCCACCTGACGTATATCTGAAGCACAGAAATCAAAGCAAGATGCCCATGGATGGGGAAACTGAATTAAGATCCCCCGACAACGATGAGGGACAGTGCAATGTAATAAGTGGCAGTGAGAATATATCAATACCACAGTTCTGATTGTGAAGAAAGCAGTGACGAATCTGGCTCTGAATTGAATACTATTGATCACAAAACATTTAATGTTTTTGAATGTCAACTAAATGAAATTATTCAAGTTTTGTCAAAAATGTAAATCCCTGGAAAGAAAAGTACGAGGAGATCTCAACTTTCTTAAACGAAAATGTTTATCCTGCTAGACTCGACAAGACGGGAAAGAGATGCTTTAGGGGAACATGCCCGTCTTTTCGTATTCACGATGGACGCCTGTGTTTTGTTGGTAAAGATGCTAGGAGGTCCATCCAAAATGTATTTCACGGAAAACAAGAAATGGAAAGAATTTTTTAAGAAGGTTATAGTGCTTCCAAAAGGTCGTAAAATTAGCAATAACGATAAATACTGAAAAAATCGGACAACAGTTTTGAAAGACATGTTTCAGCATGCTTATGCCATCATCAATGTAATGAAAAGTAATAGGTGTACTCTTTAATTTCCGTTTCATTGTACTAAAATTTATTACGTCATATTGTAAATATTTATCATATTTTGTATATATACTAATACAGGTATTACTTTTCATTAAACTGATGATGGCATAAGCATGCCGAAACATGTCTTTCAAAACTGTTGTCCGATTTTTTCATTATTTATCGTTATTGCTAATATTACGACCATTTGGAAACGTTATACACGACTTAGCAAGCAAATATCAAGGATGGATTTCCTTACAAGACCTTCGCCAACTGGAAAAACTCTCCGTCAAAAACGTAAAGCTGAACTAGATGTGTCCTTTCTTCGTTCCTGTAAAACCTTCAATGTGTTCCCGAAATTTATTTGTTTTCCTCTACCCAACACCAACCGTTTTCACGTCCTGGCCATCCGTAAACGTCTACTTCGTAGTGCAATCTCCCAACGCAAAAAAGAACTCAACAAACTATCCCATGATTGTGACAAGCTGTCAGAACGTATAAAGAACTCTCTGAACTCTGTTGACTGGTATATCTTAAAAAAAGCTTTAAAGAAAAATGTTGACAAAAGCATCTCAAAAGTCATTTCCACTCTTCGAAAGAAACTTAAGAACCTTACAAAGAACGCCACACTACGCTTCTCAGCAAACGAAACGGTAAATAATCTTTCTTCTCACAAACTTACTGACGATGAACTTGAACTACTAAAGAATGGACTCGAATTCTCGATCAAACCTCGTAACCTTAACAAGACAAACATTCTGGCCTCCTTTGAAAAAATCAACTACACCATGAAGAGCAAACTTATTGATAAAAATTCAGCAGCACACCTAAAAACAGAAATCGCTCATCTGGCTCAGAATTATATCTCTTCCTACCGTCCTTCAAGCAACGATCTCAAAAAGCACCGCATCCTACGAACTTTTAAGAACAATCCCAATATCATAATTCTGAAGCCTGACAAAGGTAATGGCGTAGTTATTTTAGACCGTAACATTTATTTAGATTCTTGTTTTAGATTACTTAATGATAAGTCTAAGTTTAGACTTTTAGATAATGACCCCACTTTATTAAGAGAAGGCAGGCTTAAACGTTTTATTACTCAACTCAAGAAAAATCGTTCTGCAACATATTTTCTAAAGGTTC
Source organism: Zoanthus pulchellus (assembly GCA_027575285.2). Lineage (NCBI taxonomy): Eukaryota > Metazoa > Cnidaria > Anthozoa > Zoantharia > Zoanthidae > Zoanthus > Zoanthus pulchellus. Next base: position 243 of record JAOBRB020398817.1, on the reverse strand, counting down.
ACAACCAGCTAAATTTTACGGCCTTCCGAAATTACATAAAAAAAAACGCGACAATCATACGCAACCACCTCTAAGACCCATTGCATCTTCTATTGGAGCTTACAATTATAAATTAGCCAAGTATTTAAGTTCCCTTCGTGTTCCGCTTTTACCTGACAAATATACAGTTAAGGATTCCTTTTCTTTTGTTGAAGAGCTCAGGAGTTTCGATTTTGATAATAAGTTCCTCATTTCCTTCGATGT
>JAOBRB020398646.1:0-10217 GCA_027575285.2 Zoanthus pulchellus | reverse complement strand
TAAATGCTTGGCGCAATGCACTGCAAACTTGGTCATCATTCATATTTTCTGTTGATATCAGAAAACAGAAAATACAAAGGAAATCAAACAGTTCTGCTTTCATTAGATTCACTAATAATGTACATGGTATATTTAACAATTCAGTGTTCTCGCCAGGACTGGAAAACAGAAGGGTGCCTAATTTGCATAATTTTACATAACAATAGAAATAGGCATATCCTGTTATCCATGCATTCTTGCCATTGCCTCCGAGTACATTGTGCTTCTCGCAGGGTGAACATGTCATTAATCCACTGCTTTCGTCAAACTGAAGCCACACACAATCGATTTGCCACGAACGATCGAACTCATGGTGATGACAGCGTTCGTCTCCTCACTTTTATCCGCCGTATTTGCTTGTGTTGATGGTGGTTCCACTCACAGCTGCTTTAGCTGAAAGAACTTATCCAGAGTATTTGCTTTTTGCTTTTTTGTACTAGACATATCATAAACTTCACACTGAAAACTTCGAACGAAATCTGAATGTAAACTGAGGGAAAACTTCGCATCTAATTGTAAACAGCCACAGCTGAATGCCGCTTTTATTTTCATGCGCTTTCTGATTGGCTGAAACTTGATACAATGGCAAAGTCACCATATAGAAACTGTCAGCTTCCGCTGACTGCTGACAAAACTATTTCGCTTTCATGCTCATTTTGAATGATCGAATACATTTTGAGGCCGAATTTCAATTGTGATCAAACAAAATCTACAGCTGTTTTTAACAATTTTACAGAAAGAAAACAGAAGGGCGCTGGAAAAATCAGAAGGGCACTGGGAAAAACAGAAGGGCACTGCGCCCTTCTGTTTTGCCCTGGCGAGAACACTGCAATTTGACCTTGACAATGAACAGACTATTAGTCAACTGCCCATGCGATCATAGGCCAATTTGGCTATTTAAACTTCGTAGCCTAAAGGGCTCACAGGACTAAGTGATTTAGCATAAACCAGGATGTATAAGTTAAATTACCAATGAAATCCTCATGTGATAATATAGCAAAGCGAGGCACATTACTATTTTGATCCTCCATCTTTTCTCATCTAATACCCAATCACAAATACACCTCTAGTAGGTTAGTCTTGAAAAAAGAATGTATCTTGTGTGTAAGACCGCAGCATAATTTCCCTATTAGGGACTATTTATTTATGCATACAGTTTCAAGGCATTATTAATAGTAGAGTTAGGGTCAAGGAAAAGTTTAGTTTGTATGATTAAAGAAATATAGGCCCTGATATCGAAATTTTACCCAGAACGTTAGTACACATCTGTTTATAGCCATCGTAAGGCCGAGAAGTGTAATTGGTAATTGTTTTAGTAGAAATATAATACATACTAATTAGTACAATTAAATGGAGATATAATTAAATAATAAAACTTCCATCAAATTCTCTGATGTTATAGCAAAACAGGGCTCATTATTATTATTATGATCTATCACCTTTTCTTTACATCTCTACTAGTATGCTATCACAAAAAGCTTTACCTCTTGTAGAGCTGCCAATCAGAATTTACAGCATGCATGTTAGACAGTAACTGTAGTGAGCTTATACTAAAGGGAGTGGCTACTTGTACAGGACCCAAGATGACCTGAGTTTGCTATTCTTTATAAATAATAGTTTTACTATCCATACTCAGAAGAGATCCAAATGAATAGCAAATTCAAGTCAGTGTAGGGGTCCCGTACAAATAGCCACTGCATATATTAAATAACTAAAAAACATTAAAAATAAATAAATAAAAAATACCTACTAACAACTCCCCTAAAGGGGCTTATTTCAGTGGACATCCTATTAAAATCCTCCTCCCCAATTTAGAATTCCAGCTGGTGGGAGGCAAAAAAGTTGACTATTTACAAAGTATGGTAAATTTGTCCCTGGGATCACCAAGGACAAATTCATTCAGATGTCTGAGTTGGGGAATCGAACCCGAGTCGTACGTCTGCATTCAAATCCCCAACACTCACCATTGCGCCACCCTGCCTCCTCAATTATAACAATTATATGGGGTCATTGCCAAATGTGAATATTGAGTCAAAAATAATCATTTATCTATTTGTATAAAATTTGAAGCACTATTCTATTAATTACTGAATACAAACTTTCACAATATTTTGCAACTGTAAATAACACTACCTTCAAGTTGCCCTAGAATCAGCTCCGCTGGAAATCTCTGTGCAGCAAAGTCCGATGCGCGGATGCCGTCGTGGCCATCGAAGATACCATATAAACAGGTTCCGTCAAGCCTGAAGTGAAAACTTCTGTCCTCCAATTCATGTTCCTCTCGTCTCCCGCCGTCTTCACGGTATCGCTGATTTGTAAGGAAGCCAACACCTGATAATTTACACACTGGCAAATCGTCTGTCCAGCTTTCAACAGCACTTTTGTTCTTGGAAAGTAAAGTAAATAATCTTAGCTCACAAGTTGGAAAATACACAGTCAAAAACAATAAACTTGATAAGTATTAATCACTCGCGCTTTGTGGTAACTATTTTTAGTATTTTATAAACAAGAAGTAGAACACTCCTAAAGTTTCAAAATAATTGTTAGGTACAACTTCCAACAAATAAAGATCTGTTTAATAATTATATCGTAAAACCTACGCATTGTAAATGTTCAGTTAATCTATTTTTCAAATAAGGGAATTACATACAAGACTCAACGACACCATCGTATTCGAATCACCCAAACACGAAGTCCTCCTCCATTTCCATACTTTTGGATTAAACGGGGCGGTTACAATTCTTGTTTTGTTTTTGATACAATTTCGTTTCCAGTCCGTCAACGTTTAATTGAAAAAAAAAAGACATCTCCTTTACTGTGGGGCCATGGGGGGATGGCGGGGGAGGGGGTTAGGATGGGGACAGGAGGTCAAAACTCCCGCCTCCTGCACCCTGCTCTCTGCTTCTCGTACCTTTATCTCCCTCCTCCCGCCTTTTTGCGTAATGCTTCTTCCCCCCCTAGTCAATTAGCTTCGCATTTTTCACCCTTTTCCCACAATTTCTTTGAAATCCCGCTTCGCGCCCTTCCTTTACCGCCTCGGTCCCGCCCCAATAGAGTGGTAAAGTGTGACGTCACAAAAAAAAAAGAATTTGTGAATTTTATAGAAATTTTTAAGATCATCCGCGCGAGAGAATCCTTGCTAAAAATCAGCATCTTGGGGCAAATTGCCGGCGAGATAATATTACAGTTATGCACTAGTGACTCGACTCCATACATATTTTTCTAAAAAATGGCTTGGTTCTTCACGTTAGGAACCAAGCCAATTTTAATTAACAAGGATTTCTATGGGGTCATCAGAGCATAACCGTGGCAATATCTCATCACTAATTCGAGGTGCAAAGCTACATTTCGGCATGGAAGCATTTTTCATCTTGCTCTTTCTAAATATAACTATAGAACTAGCTGATTTCTCTTGAAAATAAACATTTTGTGACGTCATCACTTTTGCACTCTATTCTCCAGGGCCCCCGTCGAGCGTCCCCCTCCCCCATTTTACTGCACTTTTTCAAAAATGTTTTCTAAATACTCTTGTCCTCTTTGATAAATAGAGCTTCCTCTAGGCTATTAGGCCTGTCCCGATTGCGCCGGGCACTTTTTCAAGTTTGGAGCTCTATTTTGTTTTTCCAGGACTCTTGAGCACTAAATTAACTTTTGAGCAGAATTTGAGCACATATTTTTTTGCTTTATGAAAAATGAGTTGCATATTTTCATATCTTAAATCCAATATTTTTCTTATTAATAAACCCGAATAATACTGCCATCACAAGTTATGAATGATTCCACCATGTCGCCTGACTGTCTATACATGTTGTCATGGAAATGCACGGGCTATGTTCCTTTAAACCGTAGGAATAGTTGATTTTTTTATTGGCTCGCGACATTTGGTGTTTCCCTGAACTTTTCGCGCCCTTTTTTGATTGTGTAGTAAAGCATTGTTTTCAAGCGGTGAAATATTTCTAAAGATAGAAGCCAACAACGTACTAAGCGAATCTGAAGACGAACCTATGGTAGTTACTAACCCATTACAGTTGCAGTAAATTTTGGAATTGAACGTCGTTAAGTAAACCACGAGGTGCATCGATAGCACGGAATCGAAAATTTCCTACCAATAAAGGATTTATTAGCAAAGATTTAGCACTAAAACTACTTAAGTAAGTGCATGGGAGCGGTTGAACTAGTACCCAGGTCAACACTTTGCTGTAGTGGGAGGAAAGTTTAGATATAATGCTTGCAGCCAAAATCTCGGCGACAAGAAGACAGGCAGACAAAGAATTCAAAGAAAAATTAGAAGGGCTTGGTAAGCATTAGGAAAAATTGGACAGAGAATATGTCAATATTATAAAGGAATGTTAGCGGAAAAAAGCGGAACAAGAAAGTGCGGCTGAATCAATGTTGCCATCGGAGATACAGCTGTATTGCTAAAAGCAGGTAGAACCCACTCTGTTGGCAGGAGTACCACTATCGAAAATCAATTCAATGCTCCCTTTACTTGAGAAGTACGGTCACCGGCTAACAAGTCGTGCGCACCTTCGATCTTTCGCAAGCTTATTCCTGCAAAACTACAAAGAGAAAAAGAGAATTTAAAGGAGCAATTGAAATCCGTAGAAAACGTTTCGGTTATATTTGACTAAACGGCCGTTTAGGAAAAACGTTGGCAATCGTGGTTCGTCTCTTTCAATTCATCGCGGGATTTTCAAGCCAACTCTGCGCCTCATCCGTTGGGGTGCTCGCACGCTCGCAAAGGTACTTAGGGGAAATGAACTTAACAAGAGATTGATATCCTGCTTTTGTCTACAGAATATGACCTTGGTCAAAAGGTAATCATTGGTGGTACGAGAGATGGCGTTTCGGAAATGGAGCCGCCGTGAGAAATGTGAAGTTCAGGTGCGTAGATTGGAAACTTTTTAATTACGCACAAAAATTCATATGATATAGAAACCAAAGTAAATTGAGCGAAATATACTGCGTTCTTTATTTCTTGTTGGAATAAACAATTGTGTGAATAGAAGCAAAGAACAAAGCGTCTTTCCCTTCATCTGATCTAATTTAGCGCAAACAAAATAATGTTTAGCATGGTTGTGAATGCTGAACGCTGGCACTCAGTAGCGTTTTTCGTTTTAAAGTACTTACAGTCATCTTTCATAAACAATGAACTAAGCGTCTTCCTATAAGCTGTGAACACTGGTATTTCCATCACAAAATCTTGGTTTCACAGAATTAAAATGCTAAAAATAAAAACAAATGCTGAAAATGTCTCAAGTTTCTAGTCATTTTAAACAGCTACGTATAGGACGCTGCGCGCCAGAGGTTCTTCAGACTGCTTTGACGTTGTTTCTTTCTAACACACTATAGCTAGACAATGTCGGATCTCACTTCGAGTTTCAAGTTTTGGATTCATTTGCACGGTTTTAGATATCCTTGTTCTCCAACAGCTATAATGGTATGGAGACAGAAGGTTAGGTGCTCAATCCGTATAACCACAGCAATACCAAATGGAAGAGTAATTGGGAGGAACTTAATTAAGCAAGCCCTACCGCCGCCTGGTTAGCCTAGTTTGTAAGTTGCCAGTCTATCGTGCGGAATGTCTCGGGTTCGATTCCCGGCCGGACCAACACTCAGGATCTTAAAATACTTGAGGAGAAAGTGCTGCCTTTGATGTAATATCTGCAAATAGTTAGACTTAATTTCATGTCTTCTCGGATAAGGACGTAGGTCTTGTGTCCCCACTTAGTTTATAAAAAGCTAAAGAAATAGACACGTTAATAAAGTTCAAGTTTATTATTATTTATTGAGCCTTTCCTTCCCCAGATGAATTTTATTTATCATCTGTAATTTGTGTTTACCCTTTCCCTCAATAGTACTAAAATATATTGACAAATGTAATTGGAAAGCGTTTGGTGTATAGATATAATATATAGAAAGAATTAAGAGAAAAATACTTGGCGGGATTCGAACCCCACATCTTCGGTTTACTAGTCCGACAAATTAACCACTACACCACAAGGACCAACCACGCTGGCAACGCAGCCGGACAATGTAATATAGATGGTAACTGTAGGGGTTCCCAGGGCGATATTTTTATCTGTTGGTAAGTTGAACACCGTAAGTTTTGGTAGTGGTAGTGGTTAACACGTCGGACTAGTAAACCGAAGATGTAGGCTAGGGTTCGAATCCCGCCAAGGGCTTTTATATGATATTTTTCTCTTAATTCTTTCAGTACTAAGATATATTCTTGGTTTTCACACAATCTCATAAGACACAAAAGATAAAATTCTTTTATTAAGAGTACACCAACATGGCCGTCGTGATGTCACATGAAAACCGGCAATTACAGCAGAAGCCAATGCAGTCGTCGTCGACTACGTTTTAAAATTTTTGAAGCCTTTCACTCGATAAAACTTGGCAATACTGCTACGTATAAAATGAATTGAATTCGTCCGATGAATTGAATTTGTCTAATAAAGACATTTTATCCGTCTACAGCAAAAAGCTAAAACGATTTTACAGATACACACGTTAAAGACATCAACCAAGGCGGTCGCATTAAATTTGTGGTCCTGGTAGGACAGCACTTTATGTCAACAAATCAACAAATAAAATGTCAATTAAATTCATATTCGACGTATGATTAGTAGGCCTTAGAGTCAGGTTGCGTCAATTCCTCCATCGAATCGTACGAGAGTGATAACGTAGTTTTCTTTTGAACACTGAACTGGGACACACTGGTGACTGGAGATAAAAAGGCTTGCTCAACAGGCATCCATGTTCTATATAGATAAGATACAAAACCGACCCGACCCAAAGCACAATGACATGTACTGCCAACCACAATGTTATGTTCTCAGCTTCAGTTACTTCTTTTACATCCGTACTATCCCAGTTTGGAATAGATTCCCGGAACAAATAATAAATCCTCCCTTGCTTTTTGTTCGCATTTCTTATAGTCTATTGGATTGCAGTCCTCTCTCGATCACCTGTAATACAGCTATTTTCAGTTGCCCTCGCCGTGCGCCGAATTTCAATTGTTTTTGACACCGTTACTCTGGCACGTTGATTAGCTGTCAATGTACTGTTTGCCGGCTGTCATCGATTGGTTTGAACTCGTCTAAACGTTGTTTTTAACCATTTCAAAAACGTTTTTGAAGCACGTCAACAATGTGTTTCCGCCATCATTCTCGTTCAAAAATGAACTCGAAAAAGAATAATTTTGGTTCAATAAAAGATTTTACAAAACTGTTTTTAGCGTACTCCACCTTAACCTGAAACCTCATCTTTTCACGTTCTAATCTTTGTCTCAACTCGAGTAAACAAATTGCCCATGTGCTTCAAAAACGTTTTTCAAAGGGTTAAAAAAAATTGTCAGACGAGAGCCAAACAATACGTTCATCAACATGCCAGAATAAAGGTGTCAAAAACAATTAAAATTCTGCGCGCAGCGAGGGCGACTGAAATAGCTGTAACCTTTCTAGCCCTCATGTGATTGATTATGAGCAGTTGCAGGCACGAATTTGTAACAATCTAAGAAAGGACCAGAATCAGGGCGGATACTGCATTTCAAGAATATCAAACGGAAAAAGATAAAATTAGAAAGTGTTGGTACTTCTGTAATACTGAAACAGCCGTAATTCTGTTCCAAATAATTTTCTTAATTTGTGGCAACATGGAAATCGAAGTAGCAATGTTGGGAATTGAAAATTTCGAGTTCATTTTACAGTAAGCAAGTGCGTGTACTTGAAAACAAAACACGAACTAGCAGTTTCTAACGCTTTTAATATTCAATTTGAGTTCACTGCTGGCGATAGACTTACAATGGCTTCCTGCCCGACATGTTTGAATGAGATACAATGACTTTCTTTCCAATATTAAAGGCATTCATGAATTACACCGAAGCTTCTCCAACAACGCCAAACAAACAACTTTTTAAAATTCAGTTCAAGTAAGGAAAAAATTAAAATTTCTTGTAATTTTAATAATTGAAAGCAATTAATGAATTGCTATGAGTAATTTTTTCCTCCTCAACTCGAAGTCATATAAACGCACTCTGTCACTTTGATGTTGCTAGGTAACAGGAACTCACGTGATCAATTTTAACCAATGACGCGTGCGGATTTTAGACAGTGAACGAAAAGGGAGCTTTTCAATTTTTGATTTCAGAATGAGGCAAGTGTGGTTTTTGAAGCGCGTTTTGAATTCGCCGTCTGTTACGCCGACATACGTTGCTTGGTAGATGATTGATTTTTGAAGGCAGTTGCAATTTTTTTTAAAGGACATTCGGTTTTTTTCCGACAGTTGCATTTTTTCTCAGCTGGCTGGCTTGGCTGTGTTTCGGAGCAACTTTAAAATACCCTGACAGTGTCCTTAGTATAATTCTGGGCATTTGGTTCTAGAGAACGATGACTGCACAAAATAAAACACAGAGTCGGGGTATTCTAAAGTTTAGCCTGTGTTTCTATGTTGTCATAGTATTCTTGTTGTTTGCATTGGTTATTTGCTTAACATTATTCATGCAACTGTAGGTGATTTTAACTGTGCTCTTATTAAATATTTTGCAAAGTGGGCTGCCTTTGGGGAAGCATTTGTTGACAAGCTTCCTCACAAAACAGATCTGTAGGGCCAAAAGATCTCGATATATTTATTTATATGAGTAAACGATCTAATATAGATTCAAAAGGTTTTTTATTAAATATACATTTCTTGACATTCCGTGTTTACTTGCAGTAGCCAGAAGAGCTTAAAAAGGCCTTGCATAAGAGATTGCGAACGCTGGTAACTTGACAGCAAAATAAGACAGCGAGCACAGTAAGCGGTCAAACGCAAAAATCTAACTCCAAGAGTTAGTAATTGCATAGAACACTTTTTGGGGGTCCTAACGTCAAAGTTTCAGATCTTTTTATTTCTAATTACTTACTTTTCAATTAATTTATCAATTTTTTATGTGTTCCGGGTTTTAGTAATTTTGTGTCCCGGGTTTTAGTATTCCAGCGTTGCGGCGTTCCTGGTTTTAGTACATGCCTTACACTTGGCATTAACAAGACATGGTAATCACATGTATAAGTACTCTGTAAACTTTTGTTGGACTACGGTGCTGATGTTCACCTTTTTGATAATGACGATCGAACACCACTACGCACTGCCTGTTTTAACCAAACCAAGTTTACAGTAGAACTATGTAAACTATTAATTGACAATGGTGCTGATGTTAACGTTGTTGGTATGATGGGGATACACCACTACGCACTGTCTGTTTGAAGCAAAACAATTTTACAATAGAACTATGTAAACTGTTAATTGACAATGGAGCTGAAGTTAATGTTGTTGGTAAAGATGGGAATACTTCTTGACTGCACCTCGAGGACTTTTCAAACTGCTAGTGATCTCTTCACTAAAGAAGCGCACTAGCACAGTCATATCGTCTCGTTTCTGACACTTCTGTATCTGGTTCAAAAATGCATCATGGTGCAGCCTTCCAACTTTGTCAACGACAGCTTGTGCTAAACCAGTAAGGGTGCTCTGTTGTGTCAGTTCTTGGGTAACCATGGAAACTAATTCAAGGTTAGGTGTTTTAGTTTCAGTTGCCTCTTCCAGCGCTTTATACACCCCATCTGACATCAAGATTAACGAGTGGAAGGACGAATCCACGCGAATGGGCCCACATATGTGAGGTTCAGCTATAACATGTTCCTCTGACGCCATCCTAAACAAAACAAAAATAATCGTGTTATAAGTCTTGCTGACATTGGAGCAAGCTGTTGGTCCAGACTAAATAGAGCGAAGACGCGAGGCTGGCGAGGCAGCAGCATTGTACAGACGTAAAAACTATACAGAGGGAAATGAATTTCTAGTGATACAAATAGTCTGTAAGTTGATGTAATACCAATGAGGCCTTTTGTCTTCAAATAGACTAATCACAGTGCGTTAACCTTATGACGTCAAGATAGCATGCTAAACAAACAGCGGCTAATTCGACTCTCTTTTTGCACATTTCATAAAACAAGTTTGTCGTTTTAAAAAGTGAAACATTTCAATATGCAAAACAAAAATGCTACGATCAAAGTGTGTATATTCATATGGTTTTAATGAACAATGAACAAATGAACAATGAACAACTTTATTACATTTTGTACATAATACAGTAATAGTAGACCTGGCACCGCAGGTAGCGGAAGCTAATCGAGGCG
>JAOBRB020398382.1:0-10218 GCA_027575285.2 Zoanthus pulchellus | reverse complement strand
AGTATCTTTCTAGACCCAGGCCGTAACCGCCATGCGGACAAGTACCATACTTTCTCTGTTGGGAGAATAGGGAAGACAAATTTATTGCCTTCACTTCACTTGCTTCGTTAATTTTTATAGCTCAACAGACAAAATCAAAGAAGAGAGAGATTTATCATATGCAGCTTCAAAAAAAGAAGCATGATTCATATTAGTTATTGTTTACGATTGCTAAATCATCAATCGGAGAAATTTCAATAGTTTTGATCATTGACTGCATAAGAATTTCCCTGTCTAAAATGTTCTCAATATTTTACAAAATATTCACAATGATCTGTTAATTTATCATTTGCAGGTAGATATGATTTCACAAACAGCTTAACTTTTGTATCCGGAACTAGTGGTCTATGGAGACGGTGGTCATTTTCGGTTTTGATAATTTTAAGCGAATAAATTCTTGACCCCTCCCACTCCTCCCGACGAATTCTTGACTCCTCCCACCCCCCCGACAAGCCACTACTCACTAGTTAAGTACGACAAGTTAGCTTCCAGCAGACTTCATCTTAAGATAAACTCCAACTACACCGTATTTTCAATTGAGTAGGTTGTCCGATTTCAATATTAGAATAAACTCTAACTAACGATATTCAAACACATTCATAGAAAATGGAATGTAATTCAAAACTTTACCCCCATCCCCCCTGGTAATTTACCTGGTCAGTGTACCAAAAACATGGGCTAGGGTCGATTCCTTCTCTCTTGTAACCTCCCATCAATTCATTCTGAAAACGAAACAACGAAAGCTTAGTTAACCATTTTCATACAATAATACAGGAGAAAAGATTTGTTTGATCAAAGAATGATCTTTATCGTAGAACATAAAGCTAATTGTGGTCACCACTGACAGCAGTCTACTCACATAATCCCAAATCCTCATTGATCCACCAACAATTTCCCCAACTCCTGGCATTAGAAGATCAACCTACGGTAAAATTTTCAAAAAAAGATTAAATCAGTTCCCATTTTATTTTCTGAATAACTGCCAAAAATGCGAGCAACAAATTTTCTTGATTTAACCAATTATAATAAATGCCAACGAGCCAGCTGAGCGAAGACGCGAGGCTTGCGTCGTGGAAGGAATTTAAAGTCGTGCGAAAGTACTATGAAGGAAGAATCTCGAGTAATCCAGCTAGATAAGTGTGATAAAACATTTTATGATGTAATGCTAAAGAGGACTTTTGTCTTCGAATGGATCAATTACAGTGACGTATAACTTTGTTTCCAAATAAGGACAGCACTAGTTCCCAGTCCTTGCAGAGTTCAGTTCTGTCATTCTCATGTTTTTGTCTTGCTCGTTGGTACTTATCGATAGCTATTACTATAAATACTTAATTTAAGGTGAAAATTGGTTCTAACATTATAGCTATTGTAGGTTTAGAATACAAACTATCCAGCCTATCGAAAAGATATTCAAAGCAATACAAGGACATACGAATAGTTATAAAAAAAATACTTCCACCATGTTGAAGTCATCTTCTTACCGATTCAGTAATTCGTTTGTCCTCAGCACACCGCTGCATGTAGTATGACTTAATTTCAGCAGGAAATCGGCACAGCAAAATGGGCTGACAAAATAAATAACAAAATTCTCTTAAAATATCATTACGTTTTTTTGTTAACGTAAAAGACCAAGCAATTGATTTTAAAAAACCCAATCTCCGTTCAAACACACTGTAAGTGGTAAGTAAGCTAAAAAATATTTATACTCGGATTTCTGGAATAACTGTAAAGCTGATATCTTCCAGCTTGACACAAACGCTATACAATTAAAAACCCCAGCTGATGGGAGGCAAGCCAGTTGGCCATTTACAAAGCTTGGAGGATGTACCTCAGGGATCACCCACAACAAATCCATACAGTGGTTAGATTGGAATTTGAACCCGGGACGTCCGCATGCAAATCCAGCAACATGATTGATGAGCCACGCTTCCTTGTTAGTATGGATTAAAGTAAAACATTTCCAAAAAATACGTGTTCAAAATCAATCTATCTATTTCCTACAGCGAATGGTTTGGTAAAAAAAACTATTTATGGCCGTTAAATTTGTTTAAATACTACAGATGTGGTAACTGTTAGCTAATGTTCTATCTTATAACCTAGCTCTTTAGACCGCGGAGTAAAAACTGTGGTTTGGAATGACCAATGCGTTTTGTTACGCCATTTAAACAACTGCAAGAGAGAAGACTGGAAACGTTTTCGAACCCAGGACCTCTGTGATACCGGTTCAGCGAACTCAGCTATGAAGTGGGATTGGGATTGCATGTTATTCTAAGTTGGTTCGTTGGCTCGGTCAATCTAAGGTGTACAACAAATGTGAAAAGTGAAATTGTACCGCTGTCAAAACATTGGCGTTATGAATAAATGTCGCTGTTACGTAGAGAAAGTTTACAACGAAGAAAGAGACACCTTAAAAACCGTTCATGTTTCAGCAGCATTGGAGCCCGCGAACACTGCGATACTGGTGTAGCGATCTTAACATAAAAGCTATGAAATCGCAACTGGGAGACCAATTCATTTTAAATGTTCTCAAGTGTACAAAGATTATCGATCCTGAATCTGTAAGGCAGTCTAAACACTGACGTTATAAATGATTGACGTGGTTCTTGAAACCTAACAAGTTAACCGCATACATTAAGCAAAAAAAAGGTTTAACATGATTTTAAAAGATCAACAGCACCTACATCATTTAAGAATTAAAATTTTAATTAAATTACTTATGTAATCATTTTTACAATGCGCCACCTTATATTAAGTTAGTTAGCCAATTAGATAGTTAGTTAATAAGTGTTAATTATATTTACCTTTTACATATATTGTATTTTAGCTTTTAATAAAATTGTACATTTTTATCTTTTCTACTTTGTTAGTTTTGTTTAAATATTGAGAGCCACACGTTCATTAGCCTTGCTATTTAAAAGCGTTACCATCGGCAAATAAAAGCATTATTACGTTTTTATCTTGAAAACAATGTCTCAACGCGAGACAACATGATCTTCTGTAGGTTATCACCAGTCCTTTGCTATTAAAAGAAGAATGTACCTTTAAGTATGATTAGGTCAAAAACCTATAAAGCGAGATAACCACGCAAAACAATCAATAAATAAAAATAATAGAATAGAAATAATAAAATGTAACTTCCGCGAAACAGAACTCTAACCTCATTAATCTGATCAGTCATTTTCCTTTCTGGCATTTCTGGAATATCCTGCAATGGAAATCGAAACTGAGATAAGTTTCCCTTGCGTGGCGATACACAAGAGAACAATGGAAAACAAAGTTGTTATCACCAATGTTATAGTGACTGCATAAAATTAGTTAAAAAAAAACTATAAATATTCCCAACAACAATAGTTTGTTAGAATCTCTATTTCTTGCAAAGAAAAAGGCAGGAAAAAATCTTTATGGTTAGAATAGCATTGAAACCTGTGCGATACCGGCCCAGTTCCTTGCTTTCGGCAGGGGATTTATAAGTTTTCTCATGTTCTCCAATTATGCCACGTGGTTTACTGCTAAAAGATCCTTTGCCTTTGCACAGACAGAAGACTACAACCAGAAGTGGAGAAAAGAATATTAATGATAATTTTAAATCTTATTAAGTCAATAGATGTAATGACCAGAGATCCTTACAAATAATAATTAGAAGGCTGAGAGGTCCAATTGTTTGGTATAAACCTACTAATTGGTCAAAAAAGGATATTCAAAATATATTATTAATGAAATCGTCTGATGTTTTTGCAAAGCGCAGCCCATTAAGTACTGATTATTATCACAAACAGACCATTAGTAAAGTAACCAATCAGAACACAGGAAGCCTATTAGACCATTAGTAGGTTTATAATAAAATAATAATAACAATAACAATAATAATAATAATAATAATAATGATAAACTTATATTGCACATGCTACATGTGGATATATTCGCATGTACATAACAATTTAAGCCAGGAATAATATAGTATAGTCCGCTTTGCGCACCTCTCCGAACTCGTAAAATGTCCCGTCCTCCTTACGTATATCATGTTCCTTCAGGTACACAATGGCGTCTGCATAATTCATACGCCTAGGTAACAAACATTAACCGTACATAGATAAAATGAAACGAGGTAAAAGTAATTAGTACTTAGCATATATTTATACTATTGACCTCCATTTTCTGTGTTAAGCCCTCACTAGATGGGGTAATACCTATCATATATTGGCTCTAACAACCTCGTACTGATTAAGTTACAAGGGGTAAAAGTCTAATATTGTATCATCATCGTCATCGCCATTATCATCAACATCATCACTATCAACATCATCACCAATGGTTATTTTATCACCATCATTATCTGATCACTATCACCCCCATCATCATCATCACCATCATCATCACCATCATCATCATCGTCATCGCCATTATCATCACCATCATCAACATCATCATTATCAACATCACCACCAATGGTCACTTTATCATCATTTTATCACCATCATTTTCTGATCACTACCACCACCATCATCATCATCATCATCATTACCATCATCATCACCTTCATCATCATCTTCATCATCATCATCATCATTACCATCATCATCACCTTCATCATCATCATCACCTTTATCATCATCATCATCATCTTCATCATCATTACCATCATTATCATCATCTTCATCAACATTACCATCATCACCATCATCATTATGTTTTCACCCTTACCAACCTGAACGGTTTCTTTAGCGGCTTGAAATCCTAAAAATAGAAAGAAACGAAACTAAATTCTGTTGACCAGATAAAACTTCATCCGTTTTGATTAGTATTTAAATAGTTTCATGATACTTACAGGGTTGAGCTCAAATAGTAGATCAGACAATGGAGACTTCAGAACACGATCGACAACGTCACAAACCTATGAGTTCAATTATTATCAAACAATATTATCTATATAGCATATTTGAAAATACAACTCAAAAAAGGTATTTTCTTTTCTTTTTATACAATATCAACTTTACCGATGTCAAGAACTAGATAAATTATAGAATTAAAATTCAGTAGTCGTCAAGGATTTAGGAATAAAAAAACGCATTGATTTATAAGCGATTGCATGATCCCACCACATTATCGTGACATCCTGTTTTTCAAAAAACTTTAAGAGAAACTTTTAAATATATTTTTATACACTAAAACCTTGGCTATGAGTCTGATGGTTATTGTCATAATAGGAAGCTGATACCTTATCTGTTAACATGTTATCAAACTTATCACCTTCAGGAACGATCATAAAATTAATTAGTATCACCCAACTAGCGGACTAATGCAAATCCTGCATTTTGATTGGCTACGCTACTAGGGGTCTAATAGCAATAGTCATCGAGTAGCGAAATTCGCATGCTTTCTTTCGTTTTATTCTGAAATAAATCTTTCTTCAACTCGCATTTGCTAACTTTATTATTGCTTTTTCTGTTCAACTAGTAAGGTGATACTAAAACAATTAGACCTCTCGGCCTCATGGACTACGACTTTGAATAGTCCAGTCGGCCTACGGCCTCATGGACTATTACTCATAGTCCATTCGTCCTCGAGGTCTAATTGTTAATTAGCACCGAGTTCTCTTAAATAACAGCGTTAATTATAAAAATTTTAGCTCAGTAATACCTTTGGCGATAGTCATAAAATTGTCAACTTGATTTGATAAGGTACCAAACACTGTATTTAAAAAAACTATTCGATGATTATTTCAAGACAGAGTGCAGCGTGAAAACCTACTAAATCTTCAATCCTATCCAACAGATCATCAAAAGAAATGAACGGGCATTCTGCTTCCACATGTGTGAACCTGCAATGGTACAGTAAGGTAAACAAATGAATCCCATATATTAAATAAAATCAAAAGATTTTAAAGATACAAGACACCATTAGTTAAAATAAACTGTTATAAGAGTCTTTAATGCAAATTATGTTAATAGAAGCGCACAGTATTACTTCGTGTAAAGGGCACAGAATTAAACAAGGTTGTGATTGGCCGAAATAATAAGCCTTATCTTTCTTTTGAGTGGTTCCAAACTCTCTGTACTCTACACCAAGAAAAACCGAAAAGATGACATTTTTGGCATAACTAAAGTCTTTATATTACTTTCCAAAAATTTTGAATCATTCTTACTCAGAAACATGTCTCCTGGTTCTGGACTGCTCTGCTCTGTATGATTGTGCAATACAAAAGACATCTCCAAGAGCTGGGATGGCAGTTTCTAGGTACAGCTGGGAGGACTGGGTCAAAGATGCCTAATTGAAATAATGATCATCATTTTGTAGTCATGATTAAAACTATGTTAAAATGAATATCACTGTGATCAACACCAACACAAGCATCATCATAACAGTTACATCATCACCACAAAGTTCTGTTACTATCATCATGAGCACCATTATCAACATGATTTCCGCTCTTCTTATTCATACCATCGTGTCGACTTCCGACATCATTATCACATAACCATATATGTACAACATTCACCCCTGCCTAAATCCCTGTCACTTTCATCAATGTTATTGTCATTCCACAATCACCACCAATGTCACTACAGATAAAAAATTATTAACTAAAATAACTAATAATTTTCAAACGATCTTATTATTTGCGAAAAAGTTATTGATAAAAACAACGTTTTTAAAAGGCTTGTTTCTAATAAACTGATGATGGCATAAGCATGCCGAAACATGTCTTTTAAAAACGTTGTTCTTTTTGTCAAAGTTATAACATTTTTCAACTATTAAAAACTATTAATTATTAATAACTATCAACTAATTATAATTATGAGATACAAGGTTTGGTATTTTTCAACTGCATTGCAATTAAGTACAACAAATAAAACCAAAAAACGCGAGAAAATTCGTCAAACAGTAAACTTGATTCCCTAAAATAACACATAACAACTCAATCTGAACTGTAAATAACCTAACTAATACTCCCATACTCCCAATATTTGGAAGAAAGAAATTTATAAGCTCTCAAAAAAGGACACTTACATCTTCTCCAAAGTAGTCGAATTTAAAGAGGGTGGTGCCATCTTCAACTTGATTTTGAACTATGGTGGGAGGGGTGGTCTGTGATACAAAATACCATCAGAAATAAGGAAAATGTTTGATAAATTACAAGACTCTTGAACTGATAATTTCAACTAAACACTCACCTCAACATATCCCCTGTCAAAGAAGTGCTCTCTGAAGCTGTTGACAAATCATTAAAAAAATTTATCAGTGATGCTAAATGAAGCATACAGCTAGCTACAAACTACAGTAGGCTAAACCTTTTCTAGTAACACTTCAACACACTTCTTAGTTCATGTTGATATTAATCTACTGTCAGTATCTTAGCTCCCAGCCTTCCTCCCTTTCCCCCTCCAACCCATCCATCCCCCCCAACCCATTTTTCACCTGGGCGAACGTGGTTGGTGCAGTTGGTATTATCTCTGCTTTCTACCTAAGGCAACTTTGAGGGTAGGTAAATGAGGACCAGTATCACCTGCAATGGATTAGTGTCCCGTCCAGGGGGAGCCAAAGATTCTCATCTCCTTAACACTATGGAATCCAGAAGTAAGTGCCAGATCCAAGGGCCACTAGGTGCGTAAATTCATTTATCTTACCTCCCGGAAAAAGATGTTACTTTGCAAAAGTAGAAAGATGAATCACCATGATTGGCAAAAAAACTAATATGAAATGTTTATGTCTTGTCCGAGATGATATGATTTTGAATTTAGGATACACAAATCTCTAAAAAGCAGATCTTTAGGATTTTTTGAAGTATTACAAATAATTTACATTAAATGTTGGTAATATTGATCAAGAACGGCAAATAGACAGCATAAAAAAACACTATATTTCAGGTTAATAAAAGGAACCTTCAGTATCACATAAAGATTACATAAATAGGTTTTGTAAAGCAAGATCTTTGGATTCAACACCTTGTCTAAGTTTTATTAAAATTAACAAGATTTAAGTGAACATACCACTGAGTCACCAATGACCTCATGCGGAGAATCCTTGATATCTGAAAAAAGACAAAACAGGTTTATCACAGACTAATGAGCATTTGCATTGATTACATTAATTTTATTCTTAAAATATTATAAATTCATAAAATAGCGAGTTATTTGGTTTTGATCAGAGTTTTACCAGTTTAACAGAGGAGGCATAATACAGCTTACTGGTATATTCAACTATCCTCCAAAGATCACGATGAATAGTACGTAGTCATAATATAAACTGAGATGTGAAGTACAAACCAAAAAATAGTTTTGGAGGATGTCATTGAAATCATAATACAATAAAAAAGACTAATAAAAAAAACTGATAAAATAATAATTTGGTTTAAAAGAAACTCAAACCTTAAACATATAAAAAATTTGGTTAAAAAACGTTGACAAATGTTTTCGACAAAAGTAATTTCCACTCATCTCCTTGAGATGACTTATTTTGAAAGAGTTTTAAAAGTATTTTTAACCAAATTGACACACTTTTTATTATTATTATGTTTTGGAAGATTTAGGGTAATAATTGCCATATTTGCTAAACTTTGCTTTAATTTACATTAATTTTCTATCAGATCAAACTCAGAAAAAATGTGGTACTTACTGCATCTCCTCTTAGCATGAGATGTCTGTTTTCCAGTTGTGTGTCAACTGAAGATTCCTTTTAAGACAAAACAGGAAAATCAACTTAGTTTGTTCCTGTGCACAGGGATCTATTCAATCTTTCAAGTATTGAAAGCAGAGGAAATATTCAATCACAGACCGGCATAATTTTAATGTAATCTCTTGCATGTTTCACAATATATAATATTTATTAATAATAATGGGGATTGAATAAATATTGATGAAAGGATAATAGTCAATGAATTAAAAAAATTGGAGGACCAATATGTTACCATGCATATGTAAAGTGATTAAGGTTTTCTTTTAGAAGTATTTCATACTCAGTAAGCTGCAATTACCGGGATAGAAATTGATTTCTTTTTTTACTAGACATGTGGACTAGCAATCACTTAGGTTTACTAGTCCACCCCATTTTTTACTAAACAGCTTTTTGTTTCAATAAATTTACAACACCAGTAAAGATACCTGTATCTCAAATCGTTTTTATTCACCCAAATACAAAATTAATGCTAACGCAACTTCATGCAGTTCTGCTCTAAAACTTTTTATAACTTAAATCACTCGATCATGCCTTTGAAAAATCAGTAAACTGTACTACTGATAGTGATATTGAGGAACTGTGGGACAATTTAAAATTTAGTAATTTTGATTTGCACGATAATTTTTAGTCGGGCTACCTGTAGTAGGCCGAGTTTAGGTTTACCTTTTCGTCAATGGGTAGTTCCAGAAAATATCTATACCCCCACCACGAACGGCACAGACATTTTACCCCCCCCTCCTGCATTTGGAAGTTCCAGAATTCTCTACCCCCTCTCCTCTTTCTCCCCTTTGGAATTCCAGAAAAGTTGCCAAACCCCATCGGAATTTCCGTCAGGCTTTTAAGTATACTGCGACAAAAAGTGTCCCGATCGGGCGAAATGTTTTAAGATAGTTTGCGATTCAAGTAAAAGAAGCTGTTAATCAAAGCTGGGTAATTGATAAATAATTTAAAGCATTTACATTTACGTTTAAATCCAGAGTTAGACCAGTTCTGTATTTATTGTGTACTACTAATTTCTGACTTTCAAAGGAGGAAGTCATGATAACTGGCAGCAACTGGAAAGATGCTTCGTGAATGCATACAACATATTGTTTTCTCAATGGTGTTGGTATCTTCCGCCATTTTAGATTTTACAGTGACCACAAGTAATGCGGCTCAATACATCATAGGAACATTGCAAAAGTAAGGAATTACTTATCAGATGATGTGTGTAAGATTCTCATTCAGTCACTAGTATGTTCCAAAACTGACAATTGTAATGCACTTTTGTATGGCCTTTCTAAATATTTAATTAACAAACTCCGAAGCGTGAAAAACGCTGCTGCACGGATTATTGCTAAAAAGCAAAAAAATGACCACATCTCTCCAGTTTCTGCAAGAATTACACTGGCTTCCTGTTGAATACAGAATTGAGTTTAAAATTAATCTGCTAACTTTTAAATGCTTACATGATATGGCCCCAATTTATCTTAGGGAACTTTTACATGTTTATACACCAAAAAGATT
>JAOBRB020398381.1:0-19959 GCA_027575285.2 Zoanthus pulchellus | reverse complement strand
TTGTAAATGGCTAGATTAACTTAGTCTATAAAATTTTGCAATATATTTATGAACTTCATGTTTTCAAGCAAAAGCTTTGTATATTATATTGTTACAACGCAAATTTATGTAGAAAATATTTTTTTGTAGTTTGACTCGTTCATAAAGTAAAGTTGCCATTGAAAAACCAGAATCAAACAAAATAAATACGGACTAGTTAAATTCAGTTTATTATGCAAATTTAAAAGCGAACTATCAACTTCCCGGAAATTAAAATCAAATACTTTCAAACATAAAAAAGATCTCATGCATACCGTTTGCAAACTGACATTTTTCACAGTTTTAACATGAAGATTATATGATAAGAAATAGTTCTTGATTTTTTATACTAATTGACAATGACTGTTATATGAAAGATCTTCTCGCCATATTGGATTCTTGAATTTTTAATGAGCATGATTTGATTGACAGCTCACCAACTG
Organism: Zoanthus pulchellus; assembly: GCA_027575285.2. Classification (NCBI taxonomy): domain Eukaryota; kingdom Metazoa; phylum Cnidaria; class Anthozoa; order Zoantharia; family Zoanthidae; genus Zoanthus; species Zoanthus pulchellus. The sequence goes on along the minus strand of JAOBRB020398381.1, from coordinate 19,498 downwards.
AGCAGTGATCATAGTGACTCGGGTCCAGGCCCTGCTGCGATCCCCCCCCTGACCTTAAATTATAATGTACATGCAACTTAGATGGATTCTAAGTAAAATTAAGTTTGCTTGCAACAAAGATGGTTACATAAATTAAACATAATTTGGCGTTGTGTTCTCTTTATTTTCAGATATTTCGTAGATTGGTGAAGTTTTAGAGAATGTGTATAATATAGTATTATCCAGGAGATCTCAAACTCGATAAAAGAAAAGCGCCATCTGTTGGCATTATGCAATAAAGGGTTCCAATAAAGATATTTAATTTCAACTTAATTTTGAAATTAGCATTTTTGTGCTTCATAAAAATAAAGCTGTCTAATTTTTATTACAAGGAGATCTCAGACTTCATAATACAATAAATATATTTAGTTCAAATTTAGAAATTAGCATTTTTATGCTTCATCAAAATAAAACTGTCAGATTTTTTACTTCATTAGCACAATATCTATAACGCGTACGGCGACTTTATTTGGTTCCTATATTACGGAATATATTAAAGTCAGGGACAGGTATTAAACTGTAGGGCAAAATCATCACAAACAAGGCAAACCCACTCCAAAGCTTGCTACCACCCCGAAGAACTCTAGAATTAAGAAAAAGGAGACACAATTTTATACTACCTAAGGTTAAAACTGAAAGGTTCAACCGTTCAAGCAAGTATTTATCAACAGATGCTTTTTTAAATTAACATAGTAATATATTCACAAAATATATTTTATGTCACCTATTTTATTGTAAACTCACACGTTTGTTTGTGGGTATGTTTTATATGATAAATAAAGACTTTGTTATTATTATTTGTAACCTTCATTTGCATTCCAGTGTATCGATTGCAATACAGCAGGGAAACTCTTTAGATATAGAACTATTCATAGGAGCTGACTTTAAATGATAATATTAATTGCGTTCAACGTCAAGAAAACGCAATCATAATCTTACCCTAATTGGAAGAAATCTCGATTTTGTGGTTGATCTAAATCGACGACATGTTTGATTTCTCCGAGAGGGTCTGAGTTCCATTCCTGAGCGGGCGGGAAAAATCACGATTAAGCACTATTCCGCCACGTGACTCCAAATATTAACAGACTATATCAGAACTAATAAACCTCACAAATGAATTGGAAAAGAATGTTTTGCTTTCCTTTCACTTCCACATAAAGAAAACACAAGCCGCCACACTATTCCAATTTGTCGAGGAACCACACTGATTAACGCCACATTCATCTTTAGCGTACTCCCACTGGCTGAGGTTTCGATGCTGTTCGTTAGCGCACCTCCGATTCGCCCATTATTCCTTACACTACATTTCCTACAAACACTCGAGATTTGTGTCGCCTGAATACTATCCTTGTACGACTCTATCATGCTGCCGCCTCGCCAGCCTCTCGTCTTCCCTCGGCTGTCTCGTTGGCAATTACTAGAAAATTCTAACTGGAAGTAAAACGCTTCAAACTGATACGAATATGTTACTTATAATACAAGACATTGAGATAAAAGCGATCTGAAATAATCATTGACAGTTGTTTTTCTCTGGAATAGTGTAATTATGAGAATAATGTATTTGTAATAAAATAATTATTTTTTTCAAAATTTCCATTGTGAAATATGACACGAGTATGCCCATAAGTCGTCACTTACAGAGCTGAAAGGCTCACGACCTTCTACGCTGAATAGACCCTTTTAACGTAAACTTGACATTAATAAATATTTCGGTTTCAAAAAACGAATTACATCATTACAATAGTCACATCAATAATAGTACAAAAGGCAAAGTTTCAATGAGATTGTTCACAGCTTGGCGGAGATATGAACTCAAAACCCATGCTAGTTAGGCTGCTAAGATACATAGAAAAATGTGCAAATCGTTCGTTGTGTGATACAAGCATGAAACTTACCACAAATTCGGCATGGAAACGAGGCTGAGTATATATGGCATTTTTTGAGCGTGGTTCACTGCAGTAAAAGAACCAAATCGACGTAATTAACATCTAAAATATGAATAGGCAGAAAATTTCTTTGTTTAAAAGAATTGTGCATTTTATTTGGAGGATGTTTACAAAAACTAGTGCCCAGCCTTCCTTCGGTTTTCAAAATGGCGACTTACACATGTTCAGGTAAATTAATGAAAACCTTTACAACTGCATTGCAGTACACATGGCTTTTTTTAGTAGAAAACACAACACATGATTCAATAGAACATACATCGGATTTGGGTGATGCTTTAGGGATTGCTTTTAAGTTTAGAATCCGCTATAGGATTTTAGAGTTGGGTTAGTCTTCTTATGCCTCTGTAAATGAGATTTTGTGATCTTCAACACGTGGTCAGAGTTTAGCATTTTTTTAAATATTTGATATTTTTTAGTTTAGTATGTCACAGCCTGATTGGAAGCTATGTATCATTTGCTAAGAACAATCGAACGAACCTCAACAATGCCCAGCTAAATCTAAAATAAGTGATGTTGGTGCCGGATATACCTTGTTAGCTAACAAAATAAGACTTTTTCAGGAGATGAAAGCAACACCATATTTTTTCAATCCTAAGAACGTCGATGATGGGTCAGGAATAGACAGCACCTTGCAAAAGAATGACGCGATATGGCACAAATCATGTTGAAACAAATTTAATAACACTGAAGTGAAAAGGGCTCAAAAACGTAAGACTGAAGAAGATGATGATACACATCTTTACAGTCCTGTCAAAAGTAGAAGATCTAGTAGCTCTATCAACAAAGGAACAGGAGTCAATGAGGAAATATGCTTTTTCTGCGACAAAGATGGAGGATCAGAGGGATTGCGAGTTGCGTCCCCTATCAAAATCGATATTCGAGTGAAACAATCTCCTTTGGAACTTCAGAATAGAAAGCTGCTGGAAAAGTTATCTACTGGAGACATGTTTGCTCTAAATGCCAAGTATCACATAAATTGCCTCGTTGCGTTGTATAATCGTGGGAGAAGTTGTTCTTTGTCAAAAATTGAAAACAATCAAAGCAATATAAGTTTCGAGGACTAGCTTTTGCTGAACTTGTATCTTAAATTGATGAGTTTTTTGAAACAGCTGAGACAAATGTCCCTTTATCTTAAGCTAGCAGACCTAGTCAAGTTGTACAAAACAATATTCGAAGAATCTGGAGTTGAAGATAGCGTTGTGAACTCTATTAGATTAAAAGAAAGAATCATTCTAGCATATCTTAGTATCTCTTCTCACTCGTAAGGATGTGACGTTTTGTTGACCTTAAACTCAGCCATTGGGGAAGCAATAAGAGATGCTAGTGAACAAGATGACGTCAGTTGGTGCAAATGGCATGTGCTTAGCAAAAGCAGCAAAGTTGATACGCAACTAGATTTTGAAACAACCGCAAATTTTTACTTACGTTTGCCCAAGATTGTGAAGATAAATCCACCCCCCCCCCATTCATTGAAAACTCTAATAACAATAATTTTGAAAGGTCCAGTGTCAAAGCAGAGCGAATCCGAAGATAAACCAGTCCAAAACCGAGCCTCACGCTCAATTTCGCAGCTTATTATCTACAACACCACTTTGCGCAAAAGTAAGTCGCCTGCAATTCTATCCCTTATAACAGAGAAAGAGAGAGTCCATTTCCTATCTATGTTGGGCTAAAAATTCACGGTTTAACTTGAAGACGTGCTCTGAAAGACACCCTTTTTAATTTTGGGTTTTGTATTTCTTATAACAAAGTGCTAGACCTATCTGCTGATGTTACAAATGCTGTTTGCAAGAGATTCGAAAGAAAAAGCGTTGTTTGCCCGCCTGTATTGAGGGATGGCCTTTTCTCTACAAGTGGATTTGACAATGTTGATCATAACCCAAGCTCAACCACCTCTAATAATGCTTTTCACGGAAATTCTATTTTCTTAATCCAGCATCCAACAATGAAAAATCACGGAGTAGAGAGAGAGTAAAATGTTATAGACGGGTCCCCGGCCCGTAACAAGAAAGAAAGGTCCCTTCTTTGCCAAAAGATTTTGCTTATGTCGAGCCAGTTGTCATGGCAGACAGAGATGTGTTTGCTCCAAACAACAAGGAATAATTAAGACGGACTATGATGACAATTAACTCTACACAAAAGAAACTGGGAAGTGGGTAGAGAATGCCTCAGTACTTTGTGCAAAGGATAGTTTACGGCAGATGAGAATATCTCGTGGGCTGTATTCCATGCCTCTCAACAGCTTCGAACCTACCATTATTTCTCTTATGCTCATGTTTCATGAGTCAGCGCATTCAGTACCTATGGTCTTACATGGAATGAATATTGTAAATGATGCAATTCAGCTTGTCAACCCTGGTCAAGGTCCCGTTAGTAGTCGTACCACCTCTGCTGGCGGGTTTTTTTTTGGGGTTACCAGGCTGGAAGTATGCCCATATATGGGCACAAACCGGAAATGAAAGGGAATAGGCCCCAAGCCCCTTTGCCCATAATTGGGCATAAACCGGAAATGACCGTGACTCGCCCCAAACCCCTAAACCGGAAGTGACCGGGAAATGCTCGGAAAAGAGTCGGGAACCACTCAGAAGTGTCGGAAAGGGTCGGAGACTGTGTCCCAGTCCTGGAAAACGATAAAATGATGTTTCAGGGCAAGTTGTGACCTTGGCATTCCAATGGGATGACGTCATATGTGGTGGCGAACCAATCAAAAGGTAGTAGGGTGTATAAAAGAGTGTCAAAAAAAGTGAATTTGATCACATTTCTTTGCAAATATGAGTGGAGAAGAAGTGATCATGATTGCAGTAACTGTAAAGCCTGGAGAGAAGAAACGTAAGAAAACGTGTTTGGATGAGAGGTTGATGGCGTATGTAAAATATAAAACCGAGAAAGTGTTGGAAATCTTGGAAGAGTGGACCCATAAAGAGCTGGACGAAGACGTCACGATCGGATTTGGGTTTACGGTCAAGTCTAAACAGGACGGAGCGTTTCGATTGACCAATGGGGAAGTTCGAATCGATGGCGTCACCACTAAGAAAGTTTATCGTGAATATGCCATGTGATCTTCGGTAGCTCACTTTGGTAGAGCGTGGTGCTAATAACACTTGGGTCATGGGTTCGAGTCCCATCCGAAGAATAATAATAATGCTTTTTTGTACATGGGAATAATGAGAAGCCTTGGGTAGCTCAGGAGGTAGAGCCCTGGACTGTAGATCCAATTGTCACGGGTTCGAGTCCTGTCCGGAGGAGTTTTTCCAAATTAAAAAAATTGGAAGGACCTCAATATTTTGTTTTTTTTATTTGCAAGAGGCTCTCAGTAGCTCAGTGGGTAGAGCGGTGGACTTTTAACCCATTGGTCGCGGGTTCGAGCCCCGTCTGGGAGATGGTTGTAGTGGTGTAGTCGGTAACACGTGACGTTGTGGCCGTCAAAACCCGGGTTCAAGTCCCGGCTACAATCCTTTTTATTGCTGCAAATGTTTCGGGATATTTCATTTGGAGCCAGACATGGACAGATGGCAGAGCTTGTGCACTGCGAGCAAAGTGAGCGCATCGTATGAAGACCAAACTAAACAATATGATGATTTATTAGAGTATTTGCGCGTGTGGGAACCAGAGACTGGGGAAGCCCTAGATGTTAGAATATTTACACTCACTACTTTACAAGGCCAGCAGATCGGAGTGGGTTTTGGAGCTCTTTTAAAAACCTTAACGCGTCTCTTACGCACGTGGTGTAAGATGATCAAAAGCATTGAACGCCTCCCTGGAAGAAAGAGTCTCACAGAACATGCTGTCAAGATAATCATGCAAGCCAAAGTTGGATTAAAAATATAAAACTCTTTTTTACTTTATGTATTTAGAAGAATAATACAGCAATGTATACGATATGGCATGTACACACATCTTATTTTACAAATAAAGGAGGTTAATCAAATACGTCTCAATTCTAAGGTATATGCTGTCTTTAACAAATGTCTCATAATTAACTAGTTTATGTAGCAGGTTAAGTAGCACAACATTCATTATTTTTAAAATCAGAAACATCAGTTTTTCTTCTTCGAGTCAGTCATAAGTATCTTATATTGTTTCATAATTATCCTCCTGATTTCTCTTTAACAATGACATGTAAAATGACTCATCAGGGCAAGACACAGCACCACCAACATGTTGTCTGGACCTTGAAGCATCAGTTGTGTCAAGATTTGGGCGTGACACAGTGCCATCGTGTTGTTTTTCTTCATTTCTAAGACCAGTTGAGCATCTAGCTACAAGTTCTCGCCTTTTTGACAGACATCTTCTCTGTGTATACACCAGAACAACTATCACGCCCAATAGGACCAAACAAAGAACAGACAGTAGTGACATTGTAATTTGATACTTTTCTTGGTGAAGTTTAATAGCCTCAGTACCTGCAAGAAAATATGTTAATATAGAGTAAGTACAGTACGCATCAATTCAGTCTATAGATGTCCTTTTGATTTATATCCTTGTGTATCCATCTTGGCAATATTGTGCACTCATCATTTCATGTTATAGACACCCTTTTGATTTATATTTTTTATTTTATTATCTTTTTTTGTATTTTTATGTATCCGTCTCAGGCATATTAAAAAATATTCATTAAGTTAAATATATGGTGGTTAGTAATTTGTCTTGCATACTTTTTGTAATGTATACTTTAGTAATGTATTTTGCATACTTCTCAAATATCGTCAGGCGGATTACCTGAAATCAGTGAATGGTAGTTTGCACAGTACCTGTACGTTGAGTTGTGATGTTGGCTTGCAAGTTGGTTCCGTTGGTCGGTAGTAGGGTTTCTTTTCCATGTTGGTCGGTAGTAGGGTTGCTTTTCCATGTGTTAGAATATGTTATCATCCAGTGGTAATGTGTATCATCCAGAAATGGCTGAAATGCTATAAAGTGTTCAATTGAAATTGAGCTTACAGAAACGTTTAAGTTAATAGTACACACATAATCACCAGCTTTGTAGGGGATAAATATTATTTTGTGGGTTGCATATTTTGTATTTATTTCTCCTTTAGCTCTTCGATTATAGGCCTCTAAATATAGATATTGATATTCTTTCATTAATTGACCATTTCTTTTCTTCCAAGTGATTGTTTGCTTGAAGAAACCTGCAGCCTGGCACCCGAGCATAACAGGTTCAGAATTATTCCGAATAAAAGAATTATTCCGAATAAAAAATCTGTCATCAGTGGTTCTCCACGACAGCTCATTTAAAACACAACCCTCATCATGAGGAGGACAGCACGCCTGTGTTCTTCCAACTATATCATTTCTGGGTTGAACAAAAACAGAGGACTGCATGCATTCAAGCACAGTACCATTCTTCCGAATCGCTTTAGTACCTGCAAGATATAAGAAATAGAGTCACTTGAAACATATCAAATATTTGATAATACTACAATTAACAATATAATAACTAATAATATAATAATATCTGATAATAATAGAATTTAAAAATTAAATGTTCGCACCATTTGGCTTTTCATGGTACAGTAGTTGTAATCAATATAAAGTTCGGAAAGTTCGGACTGTTATTTTCATTTAATATCACAGCTATAATAAAGGTAAAACCTGGTGATGGACTAGTAAATGACTATGGTCCCTTTACAAACCGTTTATTTTATTATAGTTATTATGAATTTAGAGAAAACGATTTCATATTAACAGTTGTGATCACCAACTTAACCACAACAGACTACGAAACATATGGATATTTGTACAAAATTTGTACAGTTGCAAATATAGAGAAAGAGTAGGCCCACCTAGAGACGTTACAGTAGAAGAGAAGTCACCAAACTTTGTCAAAATCTCCTGGAACTATGTTGCTATACTGCCGTGGTTAACTACGAAGTTGTTATTAGATTTGGGAATGGAAGTATATTATGGAAAATAAGAACAATCGGGAAAACTTTCAATTTCATTAACGCGAAGCCCAAAACGTATATGAAATACTGGTTACTGCATTTAAAGCGCATCCATACTACAACAATCTCCAATGTTGGGTGTATGGTCCGATTGTTATGGTCAACATTATAACTTCAGGTGAGTTTGTTTGCCGTGATGTCTATTTATGAATTGAAATTATTTTGATGCGCTAAAAAAATTTTAATTCTCTTCATGAAACGCAATTTGTAAACGGTGATGCACTCATCAAACTACAAGGAATTCGCTATAATACAAATGTAATGAATCTTAGGTTACACCCAGAGCATACTGCTGCAACCATACCAAAATTCTCGTCTACACGGACATTTTTAAAAAAAACAAATAAAAATTTTCACATAAAAATTGATCGTGCAGATGGATCTATAAAAATAAGCCTGTAGAAACTATAATAATTTTGAAAACATATTTATTCTTTATTTATTAGTTTATTTATTACTTTATTACCTTCAGCGGGTACGGAAAGAAAAATTCAAACCAACACCCCCAACTCATGGAAAAGTATTGACCAAGAGCAAAACAACACCCCCAACTCATGGAAAAATACTAACCAAGTTACCCTTGCACAGACAAACGTCCCAACTCAACATACAGGTAAAAAACATGTCGTTGGCAAAGAGACTTCAGGAGGATAGTTATGAAACAATATAAGATACTTATGAATGACCCGAAGAAGAAAAAACTGATGTTTCTGGTTTTTAAAAAATAAAGAATGTTGTGCTACTTAACCTGCTACATAAACTAGTTAATTATGAGACATTTGTTAAAGACAGCATATACCTTAGAATTTGAGACGTATTAACCTCTTTTATTTGTAAACAAATTATAAAAGATAATAAATTGTACACCGTAAAGGAAATGATATAGACTTTTTGTTCTTCTTTGGTGAAGTTAAGTCTAAAGTACAATAAACAATAAACATTAAGAATTTTATTAGAAAATAGAATAGAAAACAACTTACTGTAAAATGAAATAAAAAGCAGCAGGCAGAACTTCCAACCTTTTTCACATCCTTTAAACATTTTGAAACGCAATGTGTTTTGTTCCACTCAATACGGAAATCTTTAAGATTTGACAATTTACAAAATGAAAGTTTGTTATTTGTATATTGAATTGAAGATACATACAAGGAAATGCTCACACACGCTTTAAGTAAAAATGCTCACACACTATCAATCTTTTATCTAATAAGTCACAACTTTTTAAAAAATTTAGTAGTACATGTTATAAACACTTAAGACGAATCACCTAAAACAAATTCTCTTACCTTTCTTAACTAGAACCTCTCAATGCGTGTTATTCAATACGGAAAATCCCAAAGTTTTTTAAAAAATAAAAGTTTGATATTTGCATATTTGCTGTTTTCAAATTTTGACAGAGCGAAAGTTATTTTTGACAGGAATTCGCATTTTGATCATACACTTTAGTTTGCTTTGAGATTTGTGTGAGTTCGGGTGGTGTTGATGTTTTTATACATGCGTTTGCATTAAAATAACAAAATAAAAATAAAAGGGATAAATAAAAGAGAAGAAGAGACTTGTAATTTTTTAAGAGGTTTTTAGAGCACCTTAGTACCCGGGTACCCATCACGCGCGCACGCGCGCGTATAAGTCCTGCTAACACCACAAAACGAGTTTGAACGACACGCGCGCTAATACAACTTGAAACGTGTGTGTGAGCATTTTCTTTTCACACTTACGTCATTTCTTTTTACACACAAGTCATTTCCTTGTGTGTATTTTTACAGACGAAGGGTTTGTGTATAAAAGGAGGTAGGTTGGAGGCATTCGTCACTTGCAGCCGAATACGGCAGAAGAAGACTCTTGAGGGAGAAGGAAATATTAATTATAATTATAATATAATTATAATATAATGTTTATGTAATAATATGATTGAAAATCAGTGAATGGTAGTAGAATAGTTTGCACAGTACCTATATGAGTGCGGGCATTGGTTTGCAAGCTGGTCAGTAAAAGTGTCGCTTGCTCAGTACTAGTACTTTTCCTGACTTGCAAGCTGGTTACGTTTGTCCATGAATCTGCCCAGTACAATATATTGTCATGCCGAACTAACGAATGGTTCACTACAAGTACTATTTCGTGTTCAATTGAAATAGCCGTTTTGAAGTTAACAGTACACACATGAGAAAAAGACTTCCCTTCTTGGATGTCTATCCCTTTAATGTTTGTTTGTCCTTTTTCATCTTTTACACACGCATACGTACTGCTGTTATCAAGGTTGTAAGTGCCTTTTGTTAGTTCTTTCCAAAAGAAGTTTGTTAGTTCGACTGTTGGTATATTGGGTACAACCTCTAAATTAACCTTGCAGCTAATACGTGGTGGACATGTAACTTTTTAGAAGCGAAACAAGGTTCTACTCAATCTTTTTGTATGGCAACGGCCGTCAGGGATACAGCAGACTTTGATCTTTTGTAGATAGTTCTTGATCATTGAACCTTCCAAATACCTAATTGGGTTTTCCTTTCTGTTTTCTAAATGAACAGAGGATTCAATGCATTGCATCCATCCTGTTCGTGCCAAAAGTTTCACTTGCTTACTACTAGTACTTTTTTTAGGATTTGGGGACGAACGTGATCTTCCAATCAAATAAAAAACCAAACTCGCCCCTGTAATGTAATATTATAGCATGTAATATGCTCTGTTGCAATACAAGTAAAATTGTGTATTCTCTATCTCTCGTTTTGAAGTTAACATAACACACATGATCAGACGTCTCTGGATGATTGGGGATGTCCATCACTTATTCTTATCATATTTATGGCACTTACTCTGAATCCAAAGGATTGATTTTTAGCGTATACAGCCGATGGTTGCGGTGACAATAACGAACATTTACTTTTAAAATTTTTTGAAAACGATAATTGACTTTTTTTCTAGATAAAAGGAAAGAGCTGGCCTGATGACAATAGATGCCTTCATGTTTGTTATTTTGGTATATTTAAGACTGGAATACGTTTTTATATAGCTGAACCTTGTGTAAAATCTCAAAATTGGTGTCTGTTTGAACATGATCATGTCCTTCATTGATTGTTTGTTTTTGGATGCTATTGTATGTATTATAGGTGTTTCTTCATGACGAATGTGATGAGGAATGTGACCATGTGGTTCATGTGGGAAAGAACCAATATTTGAATAATAGACCTTATTTTATTGTAGCACCATGTGGTGATGCTTATTATTTAAGTAGACTTAGAAGTCTGTTCAATCGCCGATGAAAAAAAATCATTTATTTCAGATTGTGAATTGTTTATGGAGTCGATGCGAACATCTTGTACATATAGGACCATCGTTTTTTAAGACACATGTTAAATATATTTATTATTATTGTCAAAAGAAATTATACATGTATTATCATAGACATAAAGTATTACGTAAATGAATAAAAAAAATGTTTTTTCATATTTTTAATCCGACTTTGGCTTGCATGACTTTCTTGATGACATGTTCTGTAAGACTTTTCTTTCCTGGGAGATGTTCAATTCGTTTGATCATTTTACGGTCGGCTTGATGCTTTTCGCGTAAGTTTTTAGCTGCTGTGTAATCGATGTCGTGTTGCATGGCAATACGGTCCAATCGATTCTTGCCTTTATCCCCACGCTTGAGCCGTTTTTCTAAATGGGTGCCTGGTCCCATAAACTGATACCCAGGAGGATGAAATTCAATGCCTGTCTTGTTTAATAATTTCTGAATGTCCAGTCCTTTACCATGTTGGCGTCTGCGCTGTGGACGTCTTGGACGTTTGAGGCATGGCCTGCGTCTTTGACGTCGTGAGGACATACTTCTTACTTGAAACTGAGCCAGTTCTTACTACTTATAGTTTTTTTACTTTTGGAACGGGTGATGGGTCCTCTTTTCTTTTTGGATGTTGTGAGCCCTTCAAGGGCTCCTTCTAAGACACTCGAAGTCAATGTCTTTATTCTTTTGGGTCTTGTTTCTTCTTCTACATCTTCGTCCACACGAGACGTTGTAGGGGTATCTGGGGTTCGCGTGAGACGGGAAATACGTGATGGACGTGGTACAGTAGCAGCAGGACGTTGTCTAGCTGGAGTACGGGGTGTACCTGGGGTACGGGGTGTGACATTTTTAGCAAGTCGTTTTAACCATTTTTCCAAACTAGTACTGACCAAATCCTCTCCATCATCTTCTTCTTCGTCTTCACCCATTCCATCACCACCCGTACTAGATGGGATTTGACGTAATCGTTTGGTAGCTTGTCGCAATTGTTGAGAAATGGGTTTAGATAATTGGACTTTCCATTCATCGCTTAATGTAGGATCTTGTAAAATACGTTTCTTTTTAGCCGCTAGTTCCCCTACCTGATTAAGCACGGCATTGCTTGTGAGTTCTGCTTTAAATTGTTGTACGTCCCCTGGGAATTCTTTTTTAGGAATCATAATCATTTCCTCCATCCTTCAGATGTTCAAAATTTCAGAAGAAATTTTGAAGCACTTAAAAATCAAGGCAACACACAGCAACAGACTTGTTGTAGACTTTTCCAAAACCCTTTACCTTTTTGATCGAGCAATACCTCATTGCGCTTGGCTACAGATGCTTTACGTTTTGAAATCTCACGAAGTGGATCTTTATATCGTCGTAGTTTGGCCATGAGTGGTGGATCCAAGGGCACATTGTGTCGTAATGTATTCAAAACAATGTCACTAATGGCATTAATTTAATCTTTGTTAGCATGCTGTATAAGCTGCTGACGTTGCAGGGGTTGGTTATGAGCCCTCATTAAACTTTCGATAAAGGCGATTGTCTTTGTAAACGAGCACTGGGATACTTCATTCGTCGTCGTCGTCTTGTCCTCCTGCTAATAAACGTTGAATAAGATGTGAGGCACCACCACTAACGGCTCCTGTAGCCGCAGCCACTCCTCCTAGTTTAGCAGCACGCTTTAGATTTCTCTTAGTAGCTACTTTTTTAAAACGTTGACTAGCTCCACGTGCCGTGCGTTTGAATCCGGCCAACCCTGTCCGTGATCCACCACGTACACCTCGTGTTAAAGCACCAAGTTTAGGTCCAAAACTACGTAAAAGACGTGGCAATGTTTTTAAGAGAGCTCCAAATCCTGCTCCAATCTGTTGACGTTGTAGTGTCGTGATGTTTCTTATACGTTTTGATCTTTTTTTGGATCTCTTTCTTTGTCTTCTCATCGTCCTAAAAGCATAGGGAGTAGTGTAGCGAGAGCAATACCAACCCCTGCACCTCTACCCCGTTGCCGACGACGTGGCGTATAACGACGTAAATTACCTCCTCGCTGTTTCGGGGTATACCGACGTAACCCTCTTCCGCGTTGACGGCGTCTTCTCCGCATGATAAATGAGTGATGAAAGTGGCGTGCCCTTTTATAGTATCATCATTATAGCCTGACACCCACCAAACCACCTATACTGTTATTAGATAAATTCTTGCCTAGCTTTTCAAAAAATTTCAATGCATTGCCACCACGTTGTACACGAATGCCTCCTTTCGGTATGGCCCCACCATATTGCATCATGGCGATATTGTGATGTCTTTTCACACGTCTTTTTCGTGGGCCATACCGTCGTCGACTTTTTCCTCCTCTTTTTCCTCGACGACGAGTTGCCATCGCGATAATCTGAGGTTGGGTGGGACTGTACCCTCCTTTATACCGTCCAAGTGATCAGTCTGGGGTTGTACTAAATACCGTCGTTTAATTGAATCTGGAATCAAAGGAGCTAAATCCAGCATCATATGATGCGTCCATAATAATTCGTCTCGGTGTTGGGTGGTGAGACATTTTCCATAGGTCGTACAGGCCAAACGGCTCATGGCCACTTTTGTATCGTATTTCCGAAATTCTAAAATGCATTTCACCATCATGGAGGACCAACTGAGTGCAGCCCAAACCCAGACATTAGAAATTAAAGGTGCCACCACCGTACCGGCACTCAATAAAATAAAGGATAAGATGTTGAGAATGAGCCGCATACGACAGAATCGAATGTAGTTTTGGCGATGACACCATGTCTCATGTTGAACGGGCACGGCGTCTTCCTCTTCTTCTTCCTCTTCTTGCTTGTTGTCGTCTGGCTTGTGCAACTGTACGGCCTCCAGACGTGCGTGTCGATATACGACGGGTTTGTGGCGACCGGTTGTCTTTATACACGGTCGTAATGGTATTCGTATGGGTCACGCCATGAATATTACGCCCTTGTAAACGTTGATCTTCATCTTGGCGTAATAAATCCAAGGTGCGACGTAATTCGGCATTGCTTTGAGGTTGAGGTAATAAAGGTGGCCGACCAGGTCCTCGTGATGATGTGGAGGGGCCAGTGAGTTCAGGCGGTGGCGACGTGAGTCGACGAAGATGCATTTCAGCTAATTCGTCGTCAGAGGGTCTGGCACTACCCACTCCTACAGAGGCAATACGAGGTGCGGTCATGTCCGGTAAAAGAAGTTCAGGTTTTGCCTCGGCTTGATCTAAAGCTTGTTGTAGAATATTCTCCTCTTCATCTCCTTCTAATATGAAATCGGGAATTTGCCAACTCATTCTATCACTCAATTCTGTTTGTAAGCCACCTTGACGTTGCCGACGTTGTCGTGCTGTTCGCGTTCTATTTCTTGATCAAACGAGGGAGTACTCATGCTTTTTTGTATGTGGGTGTGTACCCTTCGTCGTCTAACACGTTTGTAAAGAGACGGTAAGTGTCATTGGTCGCAGGATGTAAATCCAGCATTAAGTACCCATACGGTTTGGACGCGCTTTATTATAAACGTCTAAAGCATGCCGCCAATGGAGGGGAAACATTTGTCGTAATAGGTTGCTTATACCCGTTTGATCACGAGGATTCTTAAAGGCCACAATATAATGAGCATTTATTGAAATAGTTTTGGCATATTTGCCTGGTGGAAACAAGTCTTGAATTAAATAAATGACAGTAATGTTGCGATGATGGGATTCGCGTGTAAACAAATTCAATACATGTTTGTCATTGGATCCCTCTTCCATCAAATCATCCAATACCAATAGTCCACCTTGACCGCCCAATTTTCTTTTACCAAACCATTTGCTCGAGTCTTGCGTGGTGGGAATGCCTTGATGAAATGTCACACCTCGTTTCTGGAGTGTCGTAAACAACGGTTGCCATACCATGTAACAATACACGACTTTACGAGACGGTAAATGCCGAAAATAACGACGAGGGTTTTGCAATAATTTACTGACAAACACAGTCTTGCCTGATCCTGAAGGACCTGCCACCAAAATACTAGACGGGGTTCTGAAATACATGTTTTCTTTTTTCAAGGTGTGCAGTTTCAATTACAAGATCATGCGTGATGTCTGGCCTGGTGGCTTTTACAGACGGTTCAAAGACTCAACAGAATCTTTACATTATCATATAGTGGATTGGTTTTCAAAAATTAGTATTTACCGTCGTCTCTGTGCTCGCAACCCTTTTCGTCATGGTAATACATATTCTTAACATTTTTTCTTTAGATTGTGGGATTCCCACCAAAAGTAGTTCATTATGGGGCACCTCGTGGATTTTACAAAAGATTCTATAAAGCCTTAAAAGAATTGCACTGATATGTCACTCATTGTCTTGGCACGTACGACACGACGCGACAGTTATGTCCTTACACGCCCTATCATTAAATCTCATTTTTTAAATTAGTTGGCAGGCTTTCCCGTCACGATTGTACGTGGTGGTGGGTTTCCAGAAGGTTATCATGGAGATTTGAGAAAAGCCTTTGAACGACGGCATTATCATGTGGTGCATCGTGATCCACCCCACACCCATAGAATACGTTGTGGACCTTTATTTTGGTTTGAAGATAAAAACAAGTCTGTATACATTATATAATAAAAAAACGTTTTGTTTTTAACAACATAAGTAAGCCACTTCTTCTCCCCATTTCACGGGAGGGCGATAACGTAACATTTTTTGAGTCATCCAACTAGCAATTAAAGTGTCATTGTACACGTAATCAAAAGGATCAAAACGTTCTAAAAAGTCCTTGACTTCGGTCAATCAGGAATTTCAAAGCGTAATGGCCACACGTTGCACTATTCATGGCTTGTAAACTCTGTGTGTTGGCTTCCACGACCCTCCAATGTTTACGTAACCATACTTGAATATGGGGGGTCTGATGGGCTGCTAGAGGTAAACCATAACTGTCCATGATTTGGCATGCATGGTTGTCGGTCCACAGTCCAATCCAATGGCGACCAGGACGTTGGTGTGGGTCAGTGTTGACAATGTATCCACGGGGTTGATCAAGGTATAGTGTTTTGGGTAAGGTATCTGCTGCAAAGATGCCAGCGAACTTGGGTCGTAAACTATCTTCACATTGGGCCAATTCTTTCAATTGATCTGTCGTCACTGCATCAAACATCATTTTTTTTTATTATTCGTACACTTTGTACAAAATGGCGCCGTTGGGGTCGGTACGGAGCACGGCTTCAAACTGAAAGTAGATCACCACACTTATGGGATGATTCACATTCTCTCCCAATTTTATAACCAATCGTGCATTGCCCTTTTGTTTTGGGTTCAAATAGGGACCGTCAATGTTACCACTGGCTGTATTGTCAAAGGCAAACAAGGTACAATTATGCCCTTTTCCCCACATGCCTGGTGTAATCATGCATGCTTCGACACGGGAATAAAACCCACAGGCTTGCAAGAACCGATGGTAACCATTCATGTCTTTCTGAGCATAATTGTAATTGAGTTCCATTTCTCGGTATGGGTAATCTTCACCACCAACCAATAGTCGAATAGAATACACCCCGAATTTTTGAAAGGCATTGGGATGGTAAGCATAATTGCCATTCAGGGCATTGGGGGTGCAACAATCCAATAATGACACGTTGAGGAATCCTACCCTGGAAGAGATTGTCTTCGTTAAATTCACGAATGTTGGCAGGAATGGTAAATGTCCGGCATTCGCTACGGACCGTGGCCATTCTCACATTGTGGCGATTGGAATGTCTAGCCGCTGTGATTTGTTTGTATAGGGTAGGATTGACATTCACAAAGCACATGTGAAATTTCATTTTAATGTCCTCTGGGTGTAAGTCTTTGACTTCAGCTCCTATAGCATTCAGGTAATACTTGGTTGGTTGAAATGTGAACTCAAATCGTTGTTCGATTCCTGGTGGCATGAGGCGATGAACGTAAAAGACTTCGTGCATGGGTTTGAAGTAAAACGTCTGCCATTTAGCTGCTTCAAATTTTTTCTTTTCTTTTTTACTGGTTTGCACAAATGCTTTTTGCTCGTCAGAAAGGGCCACATAGTCGGCATGCCCTAGATTTCCTTCCAAAACACTTTGAAGTCCATCGGTGATGGTGGCGGGTTGAGCATCTCCTAGGACAACCGGAGTAGTGTTGATGTTGTTGGCTGTGAGGACTGCAGGTGCATCTAAGAGTGCCATACCCGTCCTGGGATCCCTGGAAAACCATCCTTCAGGTTGCAGCAGCGAATCAGTTTGTTCGGGAGTGTAGTTGGCAAGGATGGAAATATACGAACGTAGCGAGTACGTGTCCGTTTGAGGATTGAGGAGTTTGCCATTCCATTTAATTGAACATTGTTTGATCATAGTGTGGGTAGGTTAATCACAGGAAACACATTATCGTTGGCTCCAATGTTACTGTTGTCGGCTTTTTTCAATCGCAAATCCATTTGGAAGTAGGACCGACCTAAATCTACAAAGGTATCTGTAGCTGTCACGAGAAATTCCATGGGTGATAAACTATTGGACAACGGTGAAAAATCAAGAAACCGTTTTTCTTTAATGCCTGTTTCAGTACGAGGCAATTCAAAGAATTGCAATTCATTACTAATAGCTCCTTTAAAGCCGGTGTAAGGAACGATCTCCATTTCAACGGCGTCGTCTTGCCCTTCTAGTGTGACATCGAAGATGTCTTTTTCTTCTTTTTATACTCCCCCCTCGTTGACGAAACGTTCCTCGTGGAGAGAGTTGGTCTAACGTCAATTTTCCTCCATGCATGCAACTTGGGGCACGCATAAATTGGGGTCGTTCAGGAATAGGTCGAGGCGGCATCTTTTTTTACAAAAAAATGTCTTTCACACGTTTGACAGCCCTTCCTGGCAACGTCTTGCTGGCTTTACGTTTGATTTCACGCTTGACGCCCTTTTTAAAGTCTTTTTCCAGTTGCTGTTTCACGGCAGCTTTATTAATACTTGCCACACCGTGATCTATTCCTTGCTTGATCAAACGATTCACATCTAATCCTCTCAGACTTTCTGTGGCTCCAGCCATCATCAAATCATCCCGTAACCCACGGCCATGTTGGCCACTGAACCGATACAAACTACCTCCACGCATGATTGACGACTAAAATGATGTAATCACTGTCTCTTGCTGTATTTATTGCAGTTGGGATTTTGGATTGGTATCAAAGACTGCTATCATCTCTTGGAAGTGTACGGTCCTCTGAGAACCCCTGATATATTAAGGTTCAAACTCTGGTACGGATGTTTGCTTGATTACACCATGCAAACTCTCTAATTCACAGTGAGTATTTTTTTTCAGTTGGGGTTTTGGTACGATGATTTTACTGAAGAATGCCTTAATTTACTAGAGGTGTGGGGGTCTTCAAGTACAGGACTGTACGATGCATCATGTCACTATCGTTCCTACAAAATATGGCATCGATGGTCATATAAAATCACAACATGATGACGCTAAGGTATGTCATTTCTAAACACCAACGTAATGCTCGATCCTTTTTTACTATCAAACGTCACCAATCTTCCGTCTTGTTCGCTGATGTGTATTTCAACGGTTTCAATAATGTTGCTACGGATTTTTTGAAAATGCCAGTGTAAAGGTTCGATGGTCATATCACCTTTTTCTTCTCGATTGTAAGGAATTTCTCTTAACAAGTCAGTAATTTGTCCTCCTACCATACTGCTAGCGGCCACATCACTGTATACCATGAGGGTACGTCTCGAAAAGCCTCTCATATTATCATAGGCTGCATTCAGATTGTTAAAACACCAACTTACATTGGGTGACAAGGTCATCATATTTCTTTTTACCACAAACATAAGCACATTACCAAGAGGGTCCAAAAAAAGGTCTCTGTTGGACAGTTCATTGTCGGCTATCTTTTCCATATCGGGAATATCCAAGTCATGGTATCCCAGCCGACCAAGAATAGTATCAGTGGTATCAGGAATCGTCGCACCACTTAGTGCCATCTGCCAATGTGGTCCTTGCAGTTCCAACCGTTGCGGTAACCGTACTTTAAAACTATTGGCCTTATTTTCGGGAAATTCATCCACATATGCCGTGCTAGGTAACGTCACATAAAAGACACGCGGTTTATTGGTGAACCGGAACGTCATGCTAGATTGTCTTTGTAAATCCAATTGTAGGTACAACAATTTTGTAGTTCTTTAAATCCTTTCTAAGATATGTCGTTACGAAACACCAACGTGATGCTCGATCCTTTCTTGCTATCAAAAGTAACAAGTTTACCATCTTGTTCACTGATGTGGACTTCGATCGTTTCGATAATGTTACTACGA
>JAOBRB020398291.1:0-10219 GCA_027575285.2 Zoanthus pulchellus | reverse complement strand
AGTAGTAGTAGTAGTAGTAGTAGTAGTAGTAGTAGTAGTAGTAGTAGTAGTAGTAGTAGTAGTAGTAATAGCAGCAATATAGTAGTAGTAATAGTAGCACAAGCACTAGTAATAGTAGTAGTAGTAGTAGTAGTAGTAGCAGCAGCAGCAGTAGTAATAGTAATAGCAATTATTTAGCAGTAGTAACTAGTGGAGTAGTGGTAGTAATAATTAAAACTGAACGTACCTTACGCAAACACGCTCTTAAATTAATAACAAGAACAAGGACCTAACACTACACTTATATACAGATGGAAACGTGTAACATGGCAGGATTGTGTGGGAAGGTATCCACTGGCTTACAGTATGTTATTTTAAAACATATCTGTACACGCTACAACGTCAGAAATGACGTAGGTTACTGCCCTCACCATTGAGAAAATTACTTGATGTTTAGATCAGCTATTTTCAATCCATCTTCCATTAAACTTGGACTCAGTTTTTAAGATGAAACAGAACACGAATTTATTGCAGTTCAAACTTTCTAATCCAAACTTTAAATATATAGTTATGTCAGTATAAACAGAACAGAAAAGCGAGTTTTTCAATTTGCCTCAAAGACAGCTTACAGCTTAAAGTCGCATCGCTTACCGGAACAATTTAATACATTTGACACAAAAGCACAACATACGGGTTTAAGTAATGAGGAATCTCAAGAACCCTAAGGCTTTTACTACAAGATTCGCTAAAAATATAAAGTATAATCAACAAATGTGGGTTTGAGACATTTAATCAACAAGGTTAGAAAAAGCCTACTCAAGAACGATCACCATTTACAAGTACAAGTCGATGATTATTCAACTTAATCTCCGTGCAAAAGAAGTTTAAGTTTGCTTGTAATAAAGTCGTATCGTATTTATTACATTCCATTTTAAAAAGACTAGCCTAAATAATTTTAGAATAATTTGCTCTCATTAGAGTATTTCAGCAAGTTTCTTTTAAAACTATTTTCAAAATTATTAACAATCAAAGGATTAAAAGATAAGAATTTTAACTGATTAAAATTTTTAAAAAAATCAAAAATGAGATTAACAAACATTATAGTTTAGATATTCATTTACATTCAAAAACCTTCTGAAGCTTTTTTAGTATGGTATTGCAAAAAACAAGAGCAAGCGCTTTGATTTAGAAGAATAAATTAATTTCGTGAAAGCATGCAATTACGGCTAAGGATAATTTAGATGAAAATAGCTTCTCCAAATATAAATTTTCGTGCCCAACGCCGCAAGGATTTGGTAGAATAAAGTTATCTGATTATGAGAACCGATTTAGTATACTTTCCTTAAATCAAAATGATTTTCTTTTAGGTTAAGGGTCAAAACATCTATACAGCTTGCTATTTTAAAAAAGCAATTAAAGTGAAGATATGATTTGTTTCCTTCAAAAATGAACTCTCTGCATGGTATTCTTATCATTTTTGTTCTAGATAAGGCTCAAATTAATTGTGATAGGAAATAATCAAATATAATCACAATTATAATGCCATTGACAAGAAATTGTTTACTTTTCATTCAAAATTCTCAGGTTCAGGGTCAAACGTCTATATATAAAATAAATATTTCGTGGAAAACAGATTTTAAAACATCACAAGTTTCGGTTCTTATTTATCGAAAACAGACCTTAGAGTACCTACTGAGTGGAGGAAGTACTAGCCTGCGAACGCAGACGTATTTTCTCTGTCGGAGGAACCAGTGACAGAGAAAATACGTTTACATTCGCAGGCTAAGGAAGTACAAACACTTTTAACAAAAAAAACACACATGCACCAAAATTTTTAAAGTGCAACTGAATCCAAATTATTTTCTTTATTTTCAGAATCTTAATAATTTTTGAAACAAATTAACAAAAATAGTTAAATCACAATTTGGAAATGAATTTTGAAAAATATGAATTAAGCTCTAAAAACTGACTTCTTTTCAGAAGCTGAACTAGCTAAGGCTATTGTGACGTCTATACTAAGGAACCGCATTACTTCTATCGTCGGTCTGAATTAGAAAGTTAGTTTTTATATAAAGAATATCATAGTTGATCATTGATCATTCGGATCAATGTGCCCAATTGTTGTGTGGTCTAGGGATGTACTAACACCCTAAATTTTTCAGAAGGGTTTTCTTATTCATAATACAACACCAATAATTCATAATATAAAATTATAAGCTAGATGTTTCAAGATAATGTAAGCGTTGCGAGCAAATGTTTAGTGAAACTGCATAGGATTGTTTTATAAATCGATTGCCGGCTTCCATGCTTCTTACTATTATATTTTCCTTTCGTCTTTGTCGATCCATTCTTCTAGCAGATTTTTTTCATATAACTCTGTTTTAACAATTTAAAAATGTTAACACTCGTTTCACAATGCCAACAAATTTCTTGAGATTGAAGTGAGCCATGTAAATGCAGTAACCGTTAAGTCGCGATAAATCTACCAAAGAAATCTTTCCTCGATGCATGAATTTTTGAAAAAAACTAAATGCGGGTTAAACCTCAGGGCAGAAAAAATTTGCTGTCTTTAAGGTGTACACAACGGCAATTTGACAGGAAATTTCTGGGGTCCACCCGATAAAAAAAATCTGCAAGAAACGAACAGAAACACTTCACTTTTGAACGTAAAATTGTGGTATTCTATACTATAAAAAATTGTTAATACACGTCACCAACCTTTTGGCACTGAATTCATTAGGTAACGATTATTGCCATTAACTCATACAACCTTGGTCGCACTGACACGTCATATCAGTGCAACGGGTCTGGCCAGTACCTTTACGCATGCGTAAATCTTATTAAATAAGCAGCAACAGTGCATTTAGGGGTGGCAATGGTGGACTCATCTAAACGGCACAATTATTTTAATAAAGAGCTGCTAATGAGTCCTGACCAGGACGAAACAGCTGTCCACAGTGGCAACATTTACTATTAGAGAAGAAAGAGGATCTCAAAAAGATCAAAATATACATAAAAACCAGCAATGATGACTTAAATGGGTATTCAAATCACCACGTGGAACATGTACTGAATTTGGTCAGCTTCTTAGTTGCAACAACCGGAAACTCCACTCTCGAGTCCTGCGGGTACTCGGAGTAAGTCATCAGAACTTGTTTCCAGGAGGAGACAAAAAGAATTAGCCCAATGTGCGTCGTATTGCAGGGAAAGACCCGTCGCCCTCTCCAGCATAAATGGCTTAACGGAAGAGCTAAGGCAGACTTTCAGCACGCATGGTTTTGAAACATACTTCAAGCGGTTGAAATCACCGCAACTACTGGTATGCGGTCCTACTTAAAAGAATCTATCACATTAACTACAATGGCTAAACAGTAGCCACTGTGACTCTAACTTTACTTTAACAAAATGAGACGGTCACTTAAAGAAGAATCGCTGAGCACTAGCGACCCAACCGAAGGAGACAAATCGGAAGTTGTCACACATATCGGCACGAGCTGCCAAAATCTTCAAATTTCATGGATACCGTTGAAGGTCTCGATATGAAACAGGACTGACAAAGGCGTGGAGGCCGAGTCCGAGAGGCTATTTATAACTTTGTTAACAAACGATATCTCATACGACCAGGGCCCGTATAAAAATAACCTCGAGCTCAGTCCAGATGAGACCACTTTTTGTCATTGTGGTCACGTGAGTCAATGGTTGAAAAACCAAGGCAAGGTGATAAGGGCGTGTTTTGAGCGATTTTATATCTGACTATATCTATAGTATTTGAGTGCCTTTTTATTTTTCTCCCACATTGTAACCCTATCTTCTCTCAATGCCAGGCTATGTCAATGGGAGTCCATGGTTATGTTGAACAACATTCTAGTTAGGGTCAAATGCTCGAAGCTAAAACTACACTTTTGTATTGTAAAATCAAAGTGAAACCGTTGTTTTCTAAAAAGTTATACTCTAGCAGTAAAGATGAACCTGCACTCTATTTATCGTATCTCCCCCTCCCTCCTTTGAACTGTGAGCATATACTATTAATCCCTCAAGAATCGTTCCATATCAATATTTAGGTGAATAATAGCATATAATATTAATCACTCAAGAATCGTTCCATATCAATATTTAGGTGAATAATAGCATATACTATTAATCACTCAAGAATCGTTCCATATCAATATTTAGGTGAATAAAAAGCTTTGTTTCTAGTTCTAAACCTCTTCGCGTCATCTTCTACAAAGACTAAATGCAAAGTACTTTACCGATTTACACGTACTAATTTTGTTAAGGAATTGAAGTTTGGTTAAGGCCAATTATTAATAGAAGAATATGCAATGTGTAAACTTCGCACTTACCAAAAAAGGGCATTACGAGCACGCAAATAAGAAGGAACAGGTTAATGACCAGGTCAAAATCCAATTTCCAAAACATAGGGATAACATCTGAGTATTAAACAGTCAATCAAGCACATTCAGAAAGGGTAAAAAGTTAAAAATAATTTGTATTTGAGTGAACTTGTCAATAACTTTAATGTTCTTTAACAGGAGAATAAACGAGTATTTTGTGTTTCGAATGTGTTAGGAGAGCAGCAATTCATTACAAAGCAATCATCAGCCAACTAACAAAATTAATAAATGCATGGAAAGATATAATCATATATGATTGAAAGTCTAATACGATTTTCTTGTTCACTCGTGAATAATGTTTTCTACAATCTGAAGTAAATATTTTTTATCTAGCTCCGTGTGCTATATATGACCATTACGTAGTAGAATACATCACCTTCAGCTGAAAAAAAAATTTCACTTAACCTAGCATAAAGGCGCTATAACTTAAGGCTAGATAATAACAATACTAATTACCTAAATTTAATACCTTTACTTTGAGTCTTTATTTGGACAGTTCATTAGGTGATATGGAGTCACAAGTTGAAAACCTGCTTCTGCTGCTGCTTTGAAAGGTCTTTCAGCTGGTTTGACGAGAAGGATAATGGAAGAGATGAAGAAAAGTAGGAATTAATTCATAATCTTGACATTAAGGCCCTTAATTGTATGAATCAAGATTTTTGTTTATCTATAAATACAAGAATAATCTCTATTATTTTTAGTTATGGTCTTCTAGGCACTTAATACATGACATTCGTATTTCGAAGGCATAAGATAAATTTTACTTAACACTCCACAAGGAGCCTTAGTTTTCTTATCATTATGAGCCAAACGTCTTCATGAGATGATTTCACCACTTATATTTCTGATCTTTAAATCCCGTTGTTAAGTTCTTTTAAATTTGCAATACGCACTTCAACATTCATTCTTTTTCTTAAAAAGAATTGTTTATTAGGTTACTGAGTGATTTCTAAGCACTCGTCCAATGAATAACCAATACAATTGACAAGCATCAAGATTAAAGGGTACAAGCTAGCGGTTTTACAAATACTCATTTTTGGAAACAATCGAACAAAACCTTTTTCTTTTTAACTGGATTATAAGTTTATTTTTTCCTATTTTGGTGTTCTGCTTTAAAATGAAGACAGTCTAAAATAGAAGAGTGAAAAGAAATTGTTTTCAATAAAATTATTGAGCCATTAACAAATGGTATTTTTAACTTAAACATCCGTTTAACAAGGTTTTCATTCATATTTTAAAATGGTTTTATTATTCCAGAACTTTCTATCTTTGCTATGTGATTTATTGCTGGTGAGTTTCTAATCATGTTAATGTGTTAATTTTTTACAGCAACAAAGAGAAAAACCTATCAGACAACACATGCATGTTATGATCAAAAACTGCTGCGTTAGCTACAATTATTTTTAGGAAGTGATTTAGAAGGTTGTCCTATTAGTATAGAAAATCTCGCGATCTCGAGTATAATTCGTAATTAACAGTTTCGAGTTATGTTTTCAAAATTCTCAACAAACTCAACAAAATTATACTTCAATAAAAAACGAAGTCTTTTGAAATCAATAATATTTAATAATAATAACAATAATAATAATAACTTCTGTTTACTAATCCCTTTTTGCTGCAGGCGCTGAATTACAATGAATGATCATATAAATACAATTTAATAAATAACAATATAACACTACATTTGTTTTTGATATTTAACTGTGATGAAGTTCCCAAATCTTTTAGTATTAGCAGTCACGGGTACTGAAACGGACTGGCCAGGTCTTAAGGTATAGGGCCTGGTTTGAATCTTGGGCTGAGCCAAAATGGAGAGCAGTTGAAGTGAGGAGCGAGATTGCTCGAGAAATTCAATACATGCTTGATCTCTCCTGAACTGTAGCGACATTAGATTGACTCTATTCAGCGCCTCCTCATACCTTAACTGAGGGTCGAATAATCTTGAGCGCTCTTTTTTGTACCCGTTCAATCTGATCACTTAAAATCTGTTATGTCAGAAAAAAAGTATTTTTAAAGAGAAAAGCTAATAGAAAACTAGTGTCAGCCGTTCTAGAACAGGGAAGGAGTCTGCACCAACTTTCAAGGTCTACACCTGGTGCACCATTGTATAAAAGCCAACGAAATTTCGGTCTTTCCCTAATGAAGATCTTTAGCAGGTTTTAGTTATCAGCCACTGGTAACACGATTTAGAATATAATGTAATTTACATATATAAGTTAGCAATAGTCTTCTTTTTTTCATTTCATTTATTTCACTAGTGGGCAGCACGAGCCCTCATTCATTGTTAGCGGTACTCTTATTTTCTTTCAATGATTAAATAATAATAATAATAATAATGATAATAATGATAATAATAATAATAGTAACAATAATAATAATAACAATAATAATGTAAAAAACTAGCTCAGACAGAGTACAAGAGGAAGCACAATAACGTTGCTAAGAAAATCCATTGGGATTTGTGTAAGAGAAATGGATTAGAACTTCAAGAAAAATGTTATGAACATACTCCACACGTTGCGTTAGAAAACGATGATGTCAAATTTCTGTGGGATGTCAATATACAATGTGACAGTGTAATAGAGGCTAGGAGGCCAGACATTGTTTTAATTGATAAAAAAGAGAGAGCTTGCGTTATTGTTGATATTGCAGTACCTGCTGATAGTAGGGTAGAGGAAAAAGAAAAAGAGAAAGTTGAAAAACATCAGGACATCAAGAGAGAAATTGGAAGATTGTGGAGAATGGGAAAAATACATGTAGTGCCCGTAGTGACAGGAGCCCTTGGGAGAGTAACGGAAGGATTTGATAAATGGATTGAAAAGCTTGGAATTCCATGCAATGTTGCTGTTATGCAAAATACTGCCTTGTTAGGAACAGCAAGGATACTAAGAAACGTTTTAAAAATGTAAAATAAGGAAGAAGGTCCTCTTGTTAGCCCTAGGTCATTTGTTTTGACTCGCCTAACAGGAGTATTTACGGTAATAAGAACAACCAGAGCATAAGCTGAAATGAACATAATAACATAATAATAACAATAATAATAATAATAATAATAATAATAATAATAATAATAATAAATATAATGATAATAGTAATGTTTTATGAGGTAGCCTGATTGCATTATCGTTAATTCCCTGTGAAAGGTTGTGAAAATATATATACCACGCAAAACTGTAAACTATACTAGCGTCGGAGTAAAGCTCTTGTTGATAATATTCTTAGAAAAACTAATAAAAAGACAAATAAAGGAGTCAACACTACGTTCGTAAATAAAAAATTAATACTATATTTCGGCTAGCCAAACGCGCAACATGTTTCATGACAGTTAAAATCGTTGTACACCAATTTGAATTTATTCCACACCTGCAAATATAATACCAATTTTTTATTTACAAACGTTGTGTGGACTCCTTTATTTGTCTCTATTAATTTCATGTGTTCGATATATTACATTATCACTTAAAACAAGCAGGGAATCAGATTGGCGTAATAGTCATGAATGGTATCCTAAGCTAACGATGTTCAATAAATCCTTAAAAGTATTATTTCATCAGTACTCCATAACCGCTATAGTGTGAAAAGGTAGATATTTATGTAGCTGAGTATTTAACACGAGACAAAGAGCCTTCGATTCACTACTTAACTCAGCAGCCGAGTAACACGGAGCTCGTTTCCTATTTCTTACGATCTGGTAATTGCTGACAACTCCTTGTTTCTTGTGTTCAGGTGCGTCTGTATATATACCTGCAAGATGAAATAACTGAAAGTGAGCAAAATGCCACATACATTTAATTGTAAACTATTAAGCGCAAGGTAAACACAGAAAATCTCGGACCGAGCGTTTTGGGGTTCGTACGACAAAGGCCGAGTTCATGGACGTAAAGCATTATAGGCAGCCCCCTGTCCCCATTCCCCCGTTCCGGTAATTTACTCCTCCCCCCCCCCCTCCCTACGTCTACAGAAATCATCAGAAATAAAATAGCCGACTGTTTTTGGAAACCTCCGGATATGTTTTAAAACAATCCAGCATCCAAGACTAGACTGTTGTGTATTACTTTACATAGGGCGTCATATCAGAAAATGGTATTTTTAAGGAATACATGCAAGTATAAAGTAAAATGCAAGAATAAATCAGTTACTTTTGAACTATAGAAGCAAGACTACATTTTAATCTTTTATATATCAGCAACTCGGCCCACCTCTACATGGAAGCCGTATGAGGTCCATGCATGAACTCGAAGCAAAAAGTAGTAATGAACAAAAATTACGATTATGTAGGTTTCAGTTGTCAGAGTCTGTTTCTCATGAATGAGTTTCATTTATGTAGGTTTTCTCTTTTTCCTCTTTTAGAAACCAACGTGAATGTTATGCAAGGGCATATGTTTTTTGTAAATGTTCTGAATTTGTATTGTTAGCAAGGCAATTTTTTAGGAAAAACATCAGAAATCATAATCATAGGTGCTGTCCATGCACTAATATAAAGTTTCTGTGAATGGAATATTGATTGTTTAGTATAAAATCCAACAAGTAGGCTATTATCAATGCTGCGTTCTCATTGGTTGAGCTATTAGTAGGCTATTTCTTGTAGCCTACAAGTAGCAAAAAGTGCCGGCCTAGTAAACCAAAACAATGGCGGCTGAATCGCGTTTTGCTGAAGTTTTAGATGAGTATTTGAGCTCATTATTACATAAACCTAAACCAAAATCAACAAAAAAATCAAGTAAATATGGAATGAAGATATTTAACGATATTTGAGACAGCTAGAACTGTTCACAAGTCTATACAAAAACACAACAAATAACCCTGTTCTTTTTTCTATATTTCTTAGTAACAGTTTGTCAATAGTTCTAAAAAGTAATTTACTATCATGAGCATTATTCTTAATGATTGTTGAGTAATACTGCTCTTTAACATAATTTCCTTTATCTCTATCCAAATCAGTAGAACGCCATTTACGCCGGCTCTAACTTTCGCCTCTTCCTTTTCTGATTAGCAATCTCCTCATTATACCAAGGAGCAATGCCCGGTCGAACAATAATGCGAGATTTCACAATAGCTAGTTTATCCAAAGCCTTCACAGCACCTCATCATATTCTTTGGTACCTTTTATTACTGGTAATACCTATCGCTAATAAGTGCCAACAAGCAAGACAAAACCATGAAGACAACCGTAACTAGGTGTAAATGTACTGAGACCTGGTTAGAGGCTCATTATAAATAGTAACATACTACTAGTGGCTGCTGTAAATCCTAAATTAGGGTTAATTGGTTATTCTACTGGGCCCGGGGATGTTATCACTAAAACCGCAATACTAATGGACTACTGAGAATCCTGCATTCTGATTGGCCACTCTAATAGGGTCTATTATCAATTATATCATGCTACAAGTAGACTGATGCGAATCCTAAATTTTATATTTGTCACTTGACACTATGGGTAATTATAAAAGGTGTACAACGACGCTTGTGTTTGTAGAATTTTCACAAAATTGTGAAAATCATGGGCCACTGACATTACGTATTGTCGTTCCCAGAAAGACATCCGGTAAAATCCATTTTTGAAGCACATCATTAACTGCGCATGATTAAAATTGAAAGTCTTTAGAGATTCTTGTGATTCAAAAAATGTTTTGGCAGTGCTTACTGGAACAACCAATCAAATTCAGATTCAAGTCAGAAGACAATTCGGCCTTAAAAGCTTTTAATGGCGCATTCCAATCGACCTCGAGACCTTATGCTTTTAAAATTATTATTGTTCAAAACCGTTCTCAACAATATACTAAGAAAAATGCTTTTGAATGTATTTGATACAGGTTAAAACTTGTTTTCTCAGCTAAATAGAATTA
>JAOBRB020398105.1:0-10219 GCA_027575285.2 Zoanthus pulchellus | reverse complement strand
CCATCTACATAACATTGTCCGGCTACGTTGCCAGCGTGGTTGGTCCTTGTGGTGTATTGGTTAACACGTCGGACTAGAAAACCGAAGATGTGGGGTTCGATTCCCGCCGAGGGCATAAATTTGATATTTTTCTCTTAATTCTTTCTATATAAATTTACACACCGAACGCATTCCAATTACATTTGTCACTTTTACAATGTACTTTGTAACATATTTTTTATTCCAAGTTATTTCAACCTTAAATTGCAAAATAGAACGATGATAATTTACGGCCCCTTTAACATTTACAGAGGCGTCGGCACGGGGGGAGCAAAGGGGGCAATCGTCCCCCAAAAAATTATGTTGAAGCCCTTGATTATTTACGTATGTGATCCCTGTAACCTGCGGCACCCGATATCTTGCCCCCCCCCCCCCCAATCAAAAATTACTGCCGGCGCCTCTGATTTATATTTAGATCCCTAAATTAGGGTTAGGAGTTTATTTTAGTTAGCCGCAGTAAATTGCTTAAACTGAAATAACTAATGTTTTTTTATGTATTTAATAGTTGAAACTCTGCTGAAGTGTGACTTTGATAACAAGTTGTGTTCTTGGAAGAACTACGGTAATTATTCAGACGGAAAGTGGAAGTTTAAAGTCGCATCATTCATCGAAACAAAGAAAAGTAAATAAAAAAAATTTCTGCATCTTTCACAGTTCTAAAATCAGGTTTCCCCTCCCTGTCATGTTGTCTATCTACTTGTCTGTCCGCCCTTCATTCCAGCTAAACCTGTTTGTTGTTCTGTCTGAGTGTCTACTTGTCTGTCTACCTATTTAGTTGTTTGCCCATGTATAGGGCTAATGATGTAGGCTACTTGGCCAAAAACTCTGTTTTTTTGTCTCTCTGTCATCGTAAAAAGCTGTCCGTCCACACAGTCATTTTGATGAGCGTCTGTGAGAAAGAAATGGCACCTTTCCGTAGAAGGAGATTAATTTTTGTAACTTCTTGAAAACATCATCAAACTAAAGTAACCCAAGCGAGTTCTTTTGAAAATTTTTGAAGTTTTCAGAACCACTAAATCTGTGTTGTATATAAAGTTATGAAATATAGATATAGATGTGTGCATCTAGTTTAACTGTATGAGAATTATTACCTTATATTGAAGAAATAGTATACACTGGAAATAACTACTTAAATTAAAACTTATCTAGTTAGTAGAACGCTGTTAGCATACCGATACATTTGTACAGAATTTGATTTATCTGTCCATGCAAATTTATACATTCTTCCTAAATATCAAAGCAGCTAAAATACTATAAATCTTTTCATAGGCTCTTTTGCATTTATTGACGAGCCGTATACGGCTTTTTTGGAAAGCTCTCTTACATCGTGGAGACCCATCTACAGGATCACAGGTCTTTGTCTTCGATTCAGCTATCAACTACCGAGCTTCGACTTTCAAGCGTCTTCATTGAAAGTTTACGAAAAATTCGGGAAGAATGAAACTCTTTTATGGAGTATTAAGGGATTCCACGGATCTGAATGGCTACAAGCAAGCGTTTCATTGTCAGGATCAGAGGGCACTAAGGTTAGTCAGACAAACTAACTAACTTAAATTGGCTATATAAACAGCTTTAAAATGGACTCAATTTTCTAATATGAAAAGAAATTTTAAGCTGAACTGGAGTTCTTAGTCACCGTCAGATTTGATGTAATAATACCGATAATAAGCATCACGACAACAATAAAATAATGATGGAGATAATATTACTTTAACAATGTAGCCAAACAAAATAATATGTGTGCTTCCGGTCACATACTCTGAAAAAATAGGGTCGGACGATCGGAATTAATATTATATTATATTTTTAAATTTCTGTTATTTTTTAAAAATGGTATTTTTCCTTGAATATATCAAATAAACATTTGTATTACCACGCAGATGTTCATGGACAACAACATTTAGATGCTTTTAATTGAAACATGGTTCTGTGTATGTAGATTAAACTTATAAACAGTTTTGAAATGAACAAACGTAGTATAAACGAAAACACGCTGTTTGATATGTATAGTACTAGATTCCACAAATCTATTCATGTCCTAAAACATATACACCAATTCTTTGTCCTGTCAAAGTTGATCTTAACATCTGTATCTTAACATTTGCTCAACTCATTTTATTGCTGCTTCCCAAATAGTCTTTGTGTAACTACCTCAAGGTCCTGCATTCTGGCAGTCCATGCACAGTGCAAGGACTGTCTTAAACCTTTTCTTGAGGTCGGTCATGGGGTCAGCTTCTTCCTGGCCACATTCTTCACAAAGGTCTTTGCGTTCCAAATGAGCCACGTAGAGTGCAAACTCAAGGGGCGGATTACAGTCTAGGGAACGCACAGTAACTTTGCAATTAAGCGGATGGTCTTGAACAACAGGTGCGCCACAAGTGAAGTCATAATCTGACAGGAAAGCAGCAACTTGTCCTTCAGTCAGTTTGCGACATGAATATACTACACGTAGTTTTGGGCACTCAACACATATGGCTATCGCTCGTGCATTTTGCGTCGGGAGTGGTATCTGCACTGAAGATGCTTTGCCTTTGTTCCTCGCACTTTGCACGTGTTGGAAGTTTCAGCATTTTGCGAGGTAGCTGCATCTTGCACATCAGTGTTATTGTAGGCAGGTGTTGAATCAGCTTTTCAGATTTTTAAATACGGAGTCTTAATTTCAAATTTAGTTCTGAATTTAACAGAGTAATATTGTCAAGTATATTTCGGAACCAGCCTTGTGCTTTTTGGCTCAATATAATCAAGTCGGTGCTGCGTCAAAACATCAAACGCATTTAAACGTTGCGCTGTTTCCTGATTTCCTTCTTCCATGTCTGCCGGTTTCAAGCAGGAGAACGTAATATATTGGACTGGAAATAGATTGACGATGTTGAATAGCGCTGTCTCCGTGTCGTCTATTTCATGACCCTCTTCATGACCTCGCTCTGAACTCCAGACTTTGAAGTGAAACTCTGGATCAGCTCAGTGGACCGTAAGCGGGATGCTGCTTTTCTTTTTTGTCTCTCTCTTGTGGTGGGGACATTGCTTTATCGTCAGACTAAAAATTCGGTTGCATACCACCTAGAAAGCATGGCGTTTGTTGCCATTTTTGCCTTCTGAAGACGAGATCCGAATCCGAAACGTCAGACAGATTAAACAAGCACGAACCTCGGCCTTTATACACATTTACACTAAAAAGTGGATTAAAGTCTTTAAAATTTATTATGTGGATTAATATATAAAAAAAACAGCAGTGAACTTGCAGAAGAAACTAATTGCTCAAAAATAAAGCTAAAGAAGCGATAAAATAGTACAGGTCGGCAATTTTGCACTAGGAAATTTAATGTCGGTTGGGTGACCGTAAACACACATATTATTTTGTTTGGCCTAACACTATGACTATGACAAGAACCTTTGACAATGAAGATGATAATATTAAGAAAACGAGTGTTTCAACTTTTAAACCTGACATCATTCCAAGCCGAGTTAGTATGTGCTGAATAGCAGAGTATTTGATCATTCATTGTTGTCCTTGATTTGCAGGTAATTATTCTGCAACTAAATACAGCTAAAGATTCGTTTTGGTGTTTAGTTTGTATTTGTAGGTACTGGTGATAACAATCGACCATTCAGTGTGGCAATAGATGATGTGCTCATAAGGGCTGAGAAATGTCTACTTTCGCCTGACTATGCCTCTCCTGGTAAGTTATTTCCAACTCATGTTTTCCCTGCCATAATTATTTTCAGTAGACCACTTCGGAGTTCGCTTGTGCCTCCGTTTGAAAACGAATCTAAGTGCAAAACTTTTCATATGGAAATGATTTTGTATTCAGTTTCATTTTCATGCAAATCAAAGTCATTTTCATAAGAATGGCTTCGACTTAGACTCGATTTGAAACAGAGGCACAAGAGAACTCGGAAATGGCCTATTGTTAACTTCCACCTCTCCCTTCTTAGACCATTCTTGATAAATTCCTTGCATTTAAACATTCCCTTCTCACACTACTCCTGGTAAGGCTCTTTCATTTCACACTTTCCCCCTTCCATTCTGACGTAGATCCTGAGAAGTTGTTTTCACCTCCCACTTTCCGGCTCCTTTTCCCTTCTTAATGTTTACGCCAGTACCGTTAGTAATTTTGTTTCATTGTTACTTTTTATTATTCCATGTTTACATCATTCCCATTAAGTTGTTTTAATTAACTGATGTGTAATTTAATGTTATAAAATTTTTACAAATATATCTCAGTAACGGGAACCATGTTTACGTTTTTTTAAATTTACTTGACTCTAATTTCATCTACTGAATTTACTGGTATTTCATAATTTCTGTAAACGATGTTTAATATAATTTTTTCAATGGAGAAGTTTAAAACTGGAAACAACTTTCAATTGACGTTTCCGCCGGGAATCGTTGGTCGGAGAACAGTTTAATCCAAAAAATTAGTTAATAATTTCAATTTTATTGGTGTAAAATTTATCCATCTGTAAAACTGTAACTAGAGAAACACCGAGGCAGCATTTTATTAATGATGCTATTTAAAACACATGTACTGATCATGTAGTTAATTTTCTATTTATTTGAATATTATTTTAATTTTTTATTTTGTATGTAGTTCCAAACACTGAAGTTTTTCATCTGCGAAATAGAAGAAAGACGTGTTTCCTCAATAAGAAATGATTATGTTTCTTTTCAAAGTTATTAAGCAGGTTTGTTTACGCCTTTATTAATCAGAATATACGTGCGGCAAAAACGAATTTCAATGTCAGAACGGACAATGCATAAGCAAATCCCGAGTCTGTGATGGTGATGGATCTTGTATTGACTGGTCTGACGAAAAGAACTGCAAGTGTCGGTCCAGTCAGTTCTCTTGTCCAGATAGCACATGTATTGACTCCAATTTCCTCTGTAACGGAAAGAAGGATTGCTCAGATGGAACGGATGAGTCACGATGTTGTAAGTAAAATGAGGTTATCTCTTCGTTGTAAATTAGCAGTAGAGTATCGCTAAGTGCCAACGAGGAAAACAAAACTTAATAAATCTTGATTATTTTTTGAAACACATCGACAATAGTGAAATTGCTAATATAAATAAAAAAAAACTGGCTGTTTCTTCTGAAAGAAAAATGCTGCGAAATACTTCCACTTGCTAAACTTGAGGTTTGGGGCGAGGTTCCAGTGTTCAAGCCGTATGAATAGAACAATTAGTTCTCTTTTTTTAAGATTATTTATGCCAAAACCTCGAATTAGTTTCCGTTGCTAAGTAACTGTACATATCGCCTAATATCTCATGGGTGGTACCTCTTTAGTGTTTTTACTAGATTTTTTCGAGTGGGCCATCGCCCCTGCTACAACAGAACTAGAATTTCGAGTAGTCTTATGAGCAGAAGTAAATATTGTAAAATTGGTTGGAAAGCAGGTCGGGAGAGAAGGAGTGCTATTTATTATTAGTATCACCCAACTATAGAGGACTTATTAATGCAAATCCTGCATCTTAATTTGCTACGGCCTACATGCACTACTAGAGGACTATTAGTAATATTAATCGAGTTTCGAAATTCTCACACTTTCTTTCGTTTTATTCCCAAATAAATCTTTCTTCAACTTGCATTTGTAAACTGTATTATTGCTTTTTCTGCCCGACTAGTTGGGTGATACTACGCCAGTACCGCTGACCGATACTTGTTTTTGCCGGTGACCGATAGTTGTTGATTTGCTCGTGGCCTTTCTCTCCCGTCGGCCATATTGTTGTATGTTTTCTATTTTGAGTTAGAAGCTTATTAAACCTGTCTACGAAGTGCCTTGGTTCTCTCTTTTACCATTATTTGGCGTGGTGGCGGCAGTCGGTACTAACACAGCCTTTCACCGCCGAGCTCGCAAATAAAAGCGTCAGAAGAAGAACCAAAACAGCAAAAAGTTGCCGTGATAACACATCCAAAACTTGCTAATGGCCTCTACGCATCGAGCACCGAGACAGTGGTGCTTAACTAAGACCTAAACTATCAATAGCTTTGAAAATTGGAAGCAAAACCTTCTTTACACACTCTCTCTCGACAACAACTTCGCCCCATTCCTTACAGAAGGGTCTACATGGAATAAAAAGACTAGAGCTCAACCTCTACGCGGATTAACTGATGACGAAGAATCTGTCCCCGAATCCAGGCGTCGTACAGCCCAAGAAAAGTTCAACCTCTTGGAGCTAATGCTTGGCCAGATAGCGAATTACTTCCGAATAATATCACGCACTTCTCTTGTGAAGAATTCTACATCTTTAGAGTCCATATGGCAAACCATTCGTCAACACTTTGGTTTTCAAGTAACCGGCGCCCACTTCATTGACTTATCTGATCTTCACCTTGAACCAAACGAACGCCCAAAGGACCTTTACCAGAGATTAATGGCATTCGTCGAAGACTGTCTACTGCGAACCAATGGCTTAACACACCATGGCGAAGCTTTACTTGAAGATGAAGAATTATCTCCAACTCCAGAAAATTTCGTTTTTTAATATGGCTGAGGCTGATCCACCCTCAACTTCCCAGAATAGTTAAGCAACGCTATGGTACGGAACTCAGATCTCGTACACTGGCCTCCATCAAGCCAGAGATTTCACAAGCTCTTTAATCACTATTAGTTGAGATCCATGCCGCAGATGAAGCTAAGGTCGTACGCACGGCAGTAACTTCTCAGCACCGTTCGAACCTCACAAGGGGCCAAGTTACACCCAAGTCCAAGCCTAGGACATCTCGACCAACCAAAGGTTGCCCCCTCTGCAAACAAGCTGGTCAACCTGAATTTCAACATTTCCTAAGCAAATGTGAGTTCCTCCCCGACAGTAACAGGTTGTATATGGCAAAGGCTTGACAGATCGTAGACATCCTAGATGAGAATCAGCTCGACGAAATCGATCACGACGAACCAAAGCCCATTTCCCATCATGCCCACGAAGGACAAACTGGTGCACGTTCAGTGGCCTTCAGAGTCCAAACCAAACAGTCTCCATACCTAGACGTATTCCAAGGTCATCAAACATCCCGCATCATAATTGACAGTGGAGCAACGGAAAATATGATTCACCAGTCAACTGCCAAGCGCCTACGGGCAAAAATCGCCCCCAGTTCACAATCTGTTCACTAAGCTGATGGATCCTCTCCCCTTAAGGTTATCGACGAGACACACATCACATTTACAAGGGATAATCAAACAATTCAGTTTGAAGGCCTCGTCATTGAAGACCTCGATGTTGAAGTACTTGCCGGAACACCTTTCATGGAGTTAAATGATGTGGCTGTTCGACCTGCCCGGAAGGAAGTAATACTGGGTGATAGCCCAACTTACTCCTACGGATCACTAACACAACAAAATAAAAACCCAACTGCCCGTTATGCATTCTTGTTAAGAGCCCCTGAAACAGCACAGACTATCTGGCCTAGCGAATTCCTTGAAGTAAAACTACCAGCTGACGCCCCATCTGACTGTGAATATGCAATCGAGCCCTGCACCGACTCCCCAAGTTTCAAAAAGCTAACTACATCACAGATGTGGCCTCATCCCTGCATTGTGTCCAGCGTTGCCCAAAGGATCCGCATACCGAACCTGTTATCTGAACCGCTAACACTTATACGCAATGAATACTTCTGCCAGGCAACCTTGACTTTTAAACCAAACAGCAAGATCCAGCGGGGAAACCCTGTTCAACTAACACACACTACTTCTACAGCAAAGAGCCACTCGTCCTCTGTAGTCGTAGACCCCGACAACCTGTTACCACAAGAAATAAAAGAACAGTTCCATGCAGTATTCAAGGAATATGATTCTGTATTCACACCTCATATCAAAGGTTACAACGGTGCCGCAGGTTCATTTCATGCAAAGGTCAACATGGGTCCAGTAGAGCCTCCTCAAGGGAAGGGTCGTTTACCCCAGTATAACCGTGGGAACCTCTCGAGCTCCAAGAAAAGTTCGACCAAATAGAGGAACTCAGTGTCGTCGATAACCCAGAAGATGCCGGAGTAAGTGTTGAGTACCTCAGCCCATCCTTTCTTGTCAAGAAGTCCAATGGCGGCTGTCGCCTCGTAACAGCCCTCGCTGATGTCGTACGCTATAGCCCCAACCATCTCTACTCCCCGATGTCGACACCACCTTACGACACATTGCCTAGTGAAAACACTTGATTAAGACTGACCTGACGAGCGCCTTTTATCAAATACCCTTGGCAAGGGAGTCTACGAAGTATTGTGGCGTCGAAACCCCCTTTAAAGGTGTGCGAGTATACAAACGATCTGCTATGGGGATGCCAGGGTCCGAGACAGCCCTAGAAGAACTTATGTGCCGAGTACTTGGCCCCCTACTACAATAAGGCTCCACAGTAATAATTGCTGATGACTTCTACTGTGGAGGGAACACCCCAAAGGAACTCCTGACAAACTGGAAAAAGCTTCTTCAAGCCCTGCACAGATGTGACCTCTGCCTTTCACCAACCAAAACAGTCATCAACCCAAAGGAAACAACAATACTTGGGTGGATCTGGAATGCTGGTACCCTTAGAGCCAGTCCGCACCGATTTAACACCCATGCCTCTTGTCCCCTCCCTAACACAGTTGGACAAATGAGATCATTTGTTGGCGCGTACAAAGTACTCTCACGTGTCATACCACACTGCTCAAAACATCTTGCCCCGTTCGACGATGTCACGGCTGGCCGCCAGTCACAAGATACCATCTCTTGGACTGATGAGCTACGAAATACCTTCCTTTAAGCCCAACGTGCTGTAAAATTCACAGATTGCATCACCATTCCAAGACCGGACGACCAGCTCTGGATTGTCACCGATGGAGCCGTAAGAGACCCCGGTATCGGCGTTCCACTATACGTTACAAGCCACGAAAAGCTACATCTTGCAAGATTTTTCAGTGCCAAGCTGCGTGGCTCTTAGGCCACATGGCTTCCATGCGAACTTGAAGCCCTTTCCATCGCAGCAGCCATGAAGCATTTCAGCCCTTTCATCATCCAGTCGTCCAAGAACACATGCATACTCACCGATAGCAAGCCATGCGTCCAATCCACTTTCCTCTCCGTTGTAAGAAGTTACCAAGCCACGGTCCGACACGTTTCCGGCTCAGCTATACTACCCTTTGACTTTGCAAGTCGCAATGCTCCACCATGCGAGGACGAACTTTGTTTGGTCTATTCATTCGTCACCAAAACTAGAGAGTCAGTCGTCCGTTTTACGTCCATTCAAGATGTCATTGATGGCAAAGTGCGTCTACCTATCCATACAAACGGGGTGTCCTGACATGCATCGCACCCATACTCACCTCACCCAGGCAACCAGGCCTTCAAAAAAACTAACTAACATCAAGGACGTCAAAAGGTATCTCAACGTCGCTAATGTTGCATCTGCTGGCCTACTTGTGGTTACACGGAACGAGCCCTTGGCACCATCCTGGGAATGCATAATTGTTTCTCGACAAGCGATTAACGGCTTACTTACTGCCCTCCATATCCAATTGCACCATCCGACAAGCCACCAGCTGAAGATGGTTGCCAAACGTTATCTGTATGCATTGGACATGGATAAAGCCATTAACCGCATAACTAGTGCATACCACACCTGTGCTGCTCTACTGCGATCCCCACGTGCCCGAATTGAACAGTCAACCTCGCCACCACGAGATAGGGTGTGCCAGGCTTTTGCTGCAGATGTCATAAAGCACTCCCAACAGCTCATTCTTGTACTTCGCGAATGCGCAACCTCATACACAGCCACCCTACTCCTGAAAGATGAACGCCATATCTCTTTAACGGACGGCCTTATCCAACTGTGCATCCAGCTTTGCCCACTAGATGGTCCATCTGCAATTTTACGCACAGATCCTGCCCCCGGGTTTAAGGCTCTCGTAGACGACAAGTTGCTACAACAGCATAAAATTACACTGGAGTTAGGCCGTTCAAAAAACCCTAACAAGAATCCGGTTGGTGAGAAAGCTGTCTAAGACTTGGAGAATGAACTACTTCGCCAAGACCCGCTCGGTGGAAAAGCAACCAACTTAACCCTCGCCGTGGCTACAGCAACACTGAACTCACGCATCCGTTCACATGGCTTATCCTCCCGCGAAATGTGGACTCAAAGAGACCAGTTCTCCAATGCACAGATACCTCTCAATGACGACAGCCTGCTAACTACACAATACCAGCAACGTCT
>JAOBRB020397920.1:0-10220 GCA_027575285.2 Zoanthus pulchellus | reverse complement strand
CGCTTGTATCTGGAAGCTCTTTGCAAGGAACCTGGCTTGATTGGCTGGCAAACAATTCTTTTGTTACACAAAAAGTGGAGAACTGATCGAGTTTCTATTGAGCCGCTTGATACGTGTTCCCTCCAAAAGTATACTTGCTCTTTGGATTCTTTGGACTTCACTTTTAATTGCTTTGCTCGTTCGCACTGGATTCCCTGGAAGACTTTAAGGCTAGATTATTTGCTTCTTTCGTTATGAGATAAAACCAGCTAAGTTATGAAAATCTTCAGATGCTCTTGACGAAAACAGAGCTTTTAAAGGCTTGATACCATTGCTGCTTGCCCCCAAACCTGATGAATGGTGGCTCAGGTGAAACAAGTTGTACCTACAACTCGGTATAACAATTGATGAAAAAACTAAGCAGGGATTTCGATTCCACATTGAAATTTAACCAAAAAGATCGCTTCTTGGATTGATGCCCGTTCGGCACCTGTTTTCTTAGGCGACCATTTTTTGAAACCTCACTTTAAGTACTGAATGCAGCACTGTTTAGAGAACCATTGCGGAATAGAGCAGCCTGCATTTACCCTTCTCTAATTTTGTCGTTAATGTCGAAAATCCTGGGGTGGAAAGATCTTGATCACCAGCCGAACATACATGGAAAAGACCACAATATTATTCAAAACCCGTCATATGTTAGATCCGAAATATTTCTCATCAAAATTTTCTCAACACAATAACAGCTACAATTTAAGGAACACCAATAATTAATATATAGTTAAATGAAATTGCCACGCACAAAGTATTTTAAAAACAGTTTTAGTTATAGTGGTGCTGCACCGTTAAATCGCCTTCCTTATGAGGTTAGGTGCGCGGAATTGACTGGTAAAGCTCTATAAGGCACGGCATTTACGGAAACTAGTTTTTTAATGTAGTGTAGTATATGATTATAGTTTAGTAGTTTTCTCTTTGAGCTTTTTGTAAATAGCTGCTTGATAATTGCCCGCGTTAAGTAAACTTCCTCAAATTGTGTTTCGTTCTATTGTCATTAATACGCTCGGAATTCTTCAATAATTATGAGGTGCAGACTTTTGAACGGATTGGCAGACAAGCCCAAATAAAACAGTTGTGAAGATATCGAAAATAATGCGACCATTTTTTACTTTTTTTTGGACGCGCTTAGATCGAAAACTATGGAACAGAGATGCTTCCCATGCCGTAAGTATTAGGCCGAAGGACATCAGTCCTTCAGAATCCAATAAAATGTTGTGAGCGCGGCTGAGGATTGCAGTGTTCTTACTAGAGGGCATGGGCATACAGCACTCGTGTAGACCATCCATCCGTACGGATGGCGCTCTTGCTACTCGCCACAATTGTACCCGAGAGATGATATCGTATTGGCTAGTTGTTTGCAAGAGGATATACACTTTGATATGATTACTATCACTGCTGTCCTGTTTCAATGGCTTGTTTTAGGTGGGAATTACCTAGTGTACGCCTCGGAACAATAGTGTGATACAAACTCTGCTAAATTCATGCTAGGCAAGGTTGAGCGCTTCATTATTGAAGATAGTACTTTTGCGCTTACACCATAAACCAAAGACGTGCACCCTTCCAGAATGGCGACGTGATATAAAACGGAAGTGATGAGGAAGGCAAAGCATGATCAATAGGTTCAGGACGTTGATAAGAATTTTTAACAACAATAACAACAGCGTTTATGTACAGTTTATTGTTTTATTCTCCGTTTATTACGGTTTCCAACGCACCTAAAACGCCGTTAGTTTCACCAGTTGTCGAACTACCAGAATCTGACTTCTAACGCGCAGTAGCCGTTGTTAACATTTATGCATGAAAGTCCTACAATAGGCGTATCACAAGCCACACCATTAGTTTTCATGCACGCTTGCAACAGAATGTAAAAAGTTTAAAGTTTGCTTGACATAGCCGAAGTTTACTTAAGATTTTATTTTTACCATCATTTTTTACCAAGCAGAGAAATCTTGTTTGCCGCGCTTGCGAAATCCTATTGGATGACTATAAGAAAGACGTTTCATAGAAATTTGTTCTTGTAGAGTTTCCAATAATTATAAGGTATTAATGATATTTAAATATTGAACTGCGAGTCAACATCTTTTGAAACATCTATCACGACTATATGTCGTAAGTAATAATCAATCATAGACGGCCACTAAGTACCCAAGGTGGCGGCAGAAGTTAATTATTAACCATTTCTTCGCTAGCTAGCTCAAAAGTACTAACGTAAGGCTCACATTTGAGATGATCGTTTTCTCGACAGACTTGTAGGCCTTGAAGCTGCAATGATAGAGGTCTGTTCATCATAATTGGTCGAGAGTAGCCTACTGGTAACTGTGTTGTCAAACAGTGCTGTTAGTCTTTGTTCTGCCTTTCGCCAAAGAGTTTCGAAACCTTTAAATGATTAATATTTTTACAAGTACTCGGATAAGGAACATATCGCGCTTTAAAACATGTTAGGAGCTGTTCATGTGTCTTGACTTTACTTTCAATCATGGACGGCTTACGGAAATAACATAAGAAAAAAGTCAAACAAGAGTAGCGCTTTAAACCTGGTAATATTGATGGTGATGATTTTGATGGTGATGATGTGGAAGTAATAATGAAAACGATGATTATGGCAGTGTTGGTTATAATGATGGTTATTTTGTAATGGCAATTGTGGTGATCAAAGTAATTGTGGCTATGATGTGTAGACAATGCTGTTGAATGTATCAGGTAACGGAGATACTAATCACGGTAACATAGAATTGGCAAAGTTGTATCTTTAGAAAGTTATAAGCCCGGAATAATTCGATTTTTACTATATAAAGACTAAATATGGATCACCGTCAAAAGGAGATCTGGGTACCCATGCACGAGCTCTGTAGTGATTAGATA
Organism: Zoanthus pulchellus; assembly: GCA_027575285.2. Taxonomy (NCBI): domain Eukaryota; kingdom Metazoa; phylum Cnidaria; class Anthozoa; order Zoantharia; family Zoanthidae; genus Zoanthus; species Zoanthus pulchellus. Next base: position 7,325 of record JAOBRB020397920.1, on the reverse strand, counting down.
ATAAATAGATCAGAGTATTTTACTGTATGCAAAGCTCGTGTACTATTCTTAAATCCCTTAAAACGAATTATTATAATTTGTCACACATCTATATTTTTATTTTCGGCAGCACTCTCGAGATGGTTTACGCAGCAAACTATAACTGCAAACAACAGAACATTTACAATTCTTGACAAAATAGTTGAATAACAATCCGGATCATCAGCTCAGTTCAATAAATCAGATCTGTTGTTGATATTTGGTGCATGCACTCATTGGAGATTATGAACTAATAATGATCGTTAAGCTTATCTAACTTTGTCAAGTGCGTTTTTGCAAAGGTATACTGAATCTTGGCAACACTTGTTATCTGAATAGCGTGTAGGCTCGGTATCCAGCCGCGCGGGCTCATCCCCGAACAGCGGCTGGATACCGAGCCTAAATAGCGTGCTGCAGACTTTATTTGCGATCGATTCTTTTCGCGGTGATGTTGTGTCCCTAAAAGCACAACCATAAGTATGGGAATTGTACCAAGAAAGGTATGCCTTTTTAAAACTTTAAGAAATTTTTTTTTTATTTGAAAACTGAAAGGAACCACCAATTTATTCCAATGACAATGTCTCTTGAAGTGTTTCACTAGCGAGGTACAGTGCGATTTTGACCTGAGCTACATTGCAGTACACAGTTCGAGTTTTTTACTTCGATATCGAAAAACAATGCATCATTTTCCGATTACTTTTAAAGACACTCAACTTATCTTTACAAAAAGATCAGAAGACTTTGTTGTGCATAGACATTGCGACAGTTTTCACTTACGCTATAAATCATCTGTAAAGAAAACACATTTCGTAAACCACATTTTTTAAATTACTAGAACATACCAAAAGTAGTATTCCACACTCGATCATTTGCAATAAATATTCAACTTATTAAATATACCTGCAATATAGAAATGTTTCCCTTAAAAGTCTTCATAGTTAAAACTGAATATATTCAGACTTGCCAACCTGTCTCATGCAAAAACAATGAGATTTTCAAAAATCATTTCCAAATATAGTGAAAATTGTAGAGAAATAGTGCGAAAATAACAATACAACACTTTGCAGTTTGCAGCCTACCTGAACAACGTAAAATGTTTAAAAAAATGGCACAATATCAAATTTTGAAAATATTGCAACCACGTGTGCGCAAATTATATTATTTATGCACGTAATAATAATTTCTATTTATATTACTGAATATTGTTGTAAATGTGTGTCTTATAAGGGCTATATGGAAGTTATCCCCTCGAGATATTTAAGGAATACTTACTGCATTTGTGTTTTGATGAAAAAAGACGCCAGATTTTTATCCTTTCAGTTTTAGAACAACAAATCTTCCACCTCGTGACTCGTTTTCAATTTATCGTGAGATTTTAGTGAGAAATCGTAAGACCGTGAGATTGTGCTAAAAACGTGAGTCTCACGGCAAAACCGTGAGAGTTGGCAAGTCTGTATATTTTTTGTCCGTGTCATATTAAATGAAAGTTTTCCCTGCGGTCACAGAGCGGGATGCTATGCGAGACTCAGTTTAAGGCTTGGCCACAAATCCATGTGTGGTTACCAAGCAAATTCGGGAACTAACGCAAGTGTAATTCAAGATGGCGGATCGAAGTGAAGTAAGTTCCATTTCAGGTTACTTCTGAAATTGCTTTGGGTTTTCATTTTTCTTTCTCTCTTCAGGCGTGTTTTTGTTTGTTTTTAAGGTTCGAGGTGCAATGGATGTCGACATGCAGAAGGTAAGTAATGGATAAAGGCGGGCAGTTTAAGCTCGAACAAAAAGGTTTTAGTAGCTTTCTACTAGTATTGCACACGACTGACGAGCATGCAAAGAAAGATATATATCTTGATATTATAATTTAGTTTTGAGGATTAATGAGTAGAAAATAATTAGTTGCGCTATTCTTTTCTTTTGTTAACCCAAATGATAAGAAAGATATTACAAGAGCAAATATTTCTCAAGTAGATATCAACTTGATATTATATTAGTATAGTTACGTCTACATCTACATCACAACACCTTGCAGTATAGCGTGAAAGATTAAAGATCAATCAATAAATAAAATTATAAAAATATTATATTATAATATATTATCATAAATATTGTAATTAAGATTGATTGATTAATTGATTAAATATAATTTATACTTAAAATGTTAATAGTAAAAGGAATATATGTATTTAACAATTAAATAAAATAATATAGATTTACAAGCCTTGCTGACTAACATAGTGTTGTAATGCAGCTTCCTTGAATTTCTAAGCTACTGTAACAAAGAAAGCTCATCTCTTTGTTATGCACCTTTGTGTATCTCTGATTTTGGTACATGCATAGCTATAGTTCCAGTTTATTACATTTTACCAGTAGATATATTTCTGTAATATTACCGTATTGGGGCCTACTATTGTTTAATAAATCATACAAACGAAGCTTTACTCAGACCCGAACTTTACTACATGGTTAAATATGCAATAAAACTGTTTGCGTAAATTTATAAGTAGTCCCCAATGCAGAAATTATACCTAAACTTATAGTACAGTTACAATACAATAATCTTTATTTTAACGAGGGTGACATTAATAACCGTAATTTCAGTTTTCTAACTAATGGCCCTCGGGACCTATTGTTTAACGTCCTTATCCGAGAAGACATGAAAGTCTAACCATTTGCTGATGTTAGAGCAAAGGCAGCACTTTCTCCTCAATTATTTTTAGACCCTGAGTGTTGGTCCGGTCGGGAATCGAACTCGAGCCTCCCGCACGATAGACTGGCACCTTACCAACCAGGCGGCGGTACAAGGAGAGCATAAGACATTTTGACCACTTCTTCTGCTTTCACTCAGGGGAATTTGACAATGACTTTCACCCCATGATAGCATTTTCTTAAAGAGACAAGTGACGAGTTTGCATGAAATTGAGGTTGGTCAGCCAACACTATGCTGCTATTCTGCTGCATAGTGTCTTTTACTAACATGAACTCAACCAGATCACACTCCATTGATTGCAACACATCAAGTTGAAGTTTGGCAACTTTATGCAAATGTTATTCCATATTAGTAATGAAAATGTAAATTCTACACTGTAAAAAAGAGAGTACTTACTTTATCCTGTAAAATTTTAATTTCTAAATTGTTTCGTTAGAAACACTGACGCAGCCCAAACTAGTTTACTGCTACTGCTAGTTATTTTTCTATTTTATTCCATATTAAATTTATTTAAATATTTATTTACCCCATGTGATACAAAATGTTTTGTTGTATATATTGTTTACAGAATAATTTAAAATCCCTTTTATTTAATAATATAATACAATTACTCTTCATTGCAGCTTTGGTGAATAAACCAGAAAAATTTGAATAAAACTTCAAATGCTCACATACTGTATGCATGACCCCCATCTCTCCATCTTAACGTTGATAAAATATTGCATTACAGTCATTGTATGTCAATGGAACATGGGTCTTAGACTTCATGGGTTAAAGAGAGCATCACATAAATTTTTAGGCACATAATAATTTATCTTTCTTTATTCAAAGTTAATATTTAATATGTGCATAAATATATCTCACAAATCTTAAATAAAGAAATAATCATAAAATAATCATTAATTACATGAATGTGGTTATCCTTATGTTGACTATAGTAGATAGGCAAGCTGTCTGCTGGATTTGGTGCCTACAATAGCAGTTTCAGTTTCAGTTTATTGTATTTTTGCAACACAAATATATTATACATTTACAAAACTATTCATTTGAAGTTACACTGTAAGGAGGCAAAGGAAGCCTACAAGAAACCAAGAGGCGTTACGGACGTGGATTCCCTTTAAATAGTCAGAGATTGATTATATCAAAAGGACGTGCTATTTAACACTGTATAACATAATAAAGTATGATTAAGATAACAATAAAAAAAAGCAAGCACTTAGACAAGACAACCACAAAGACACAACAAAGCAGCAAGTAGGGAAAAGGGAGAATTTAATTTAGAAGAAATAGTTTTATTTTTGTTTTAATCAAGTAACTATTTTTAGTATTTTGAATATCAATAGCTAGGGAGTTAAATAATTTTGGTCCTTAAAAGAGAATACCAAACTGTCCAGTATTCATTCTGCAATAATATATGTGAAATGAATTAGAGTTTCTAGTGTTGTAAGATCTAATGAAGCTGATTAGTTAGTAAAAACATTTCGTTAAACATATTAGGTATATATGTTGTATGTTGCTGGCACATCTGTGAAGAACCTTTTTATATTTCCATTAAACATATAACAAAGATACATTAAAGGTCATTAAAATAGTACTAAGGGATTAATTTATTTATTATTTTATTAAGTTGTGTTACACCTACCGTACATTCTTGGGTCCGCAGTAATTGGCTGCATGGCTGTTGTGGGTGCCCTGCCGAATATTTTTTTTTTTGTGTGTGTTTTCTGTATTTTTTACCTGTTTTGTATTGTATAATAATTATTTATGTTTTGTTAACGACAAATCGAATAAATAAATAAATAAATAAAACTTCCATTGGAACAAGCAAATTGTAAAACAATTATCACTTAGGTAAAAAACAGTAATAATACAATACAATACAATAGTTTATTGACACTTCCCCTGTGGGGCTTTTCAGTGATAATGCGACTAATTAATGTAAAACAAATAGTTAACAATTCGATTAAAAGAAAGAATGCTGTAAACAAAAGCAATATAAACATACCTATTTAAGAATTAATCTCACAATAAATATTCTCACTACGTACTATACAATATGCATATTTAAATTAAGATAGAATAAAATACTAATAAGATACTAAACGTGCTAGTTAAAAAGTCAGTAAGCAATTTATTTTTCAGATAAAGTTTAAAAGTAGAAATCGATTTTGCGGTTTTAAGAGTGCTATCTAGATTGTCAATTTTTGCAAACCTCTGAAAAATCCTAGCTGCACCCCTGGTTGTCAATGGCTGAAGCCACAAGAATAATTTTAAAGCATTTTGTAATAATGTCAAAAGAACTACAAAACATGGGAGAAGAGCTAAACCCTTTACAAGCCTAGTGGCCCATGGGGCTGGCGCTTATCTGTAGTGTTAAGTGGATAAAAGTCTTTGACTCCCCCTGGACGGGACACTAATCCATTGCAGGTTAGCTCCCAGCAAATGCTGCTACTCATTTACCTACCCTAGAAGGTTTGAAAGCTGAGTTGCTGTAGGTGGAAAAGAAAGTCCGACAAATATTCGAATCTGAGCAAACTATGTGTAGGATTGAACTGGGGACCAACTGCCTGTCAAACAAAAGTGCATCCGCCTACATATTTAAGTTTATGTTTGTTTTATTTCTTTGTTTTTTTTTAGTATTTTGCTTTTTACAACCCAAATATATTTGAGAAATATATTTGGTACATAAAGTAAAAGTGCCATTGAAGAAAGAGCCACACAAAATATATACCGACTTTGTAAATTTTTTTTAGCAAATTAAAGTGAGCTGTCAATGCCATTAAAATCAAGATGCTTTCAACAATGAGTACACCATTTGCAAACTGACAGTTTTCACAGTTTTTACAGTACTGATGGGAAAATAGTTCTTGGTTTGTGAAAACTTCTCATTGACAGTGACTGATATAATAGGAGATTTTCTTGAATTTGTTTTTAGAGGATTCCAAGGTTATCTTGCTATGCCATATTATAAAGCCCGAGTAAATGTCTGCTGATGTCTATTTTTTTTTCAAACCAGTTTAATTTTTCAAACTATTTTAACCCTTGGTATGAGTTTAAAATACAACCGGTGGTAAGGCTCCAGATTGGCAGATCTAGAGTTGTGAGAAATGTGGAATTACCCCTTAATTACCATTACTCCCTGGTCCACTCTTACCCAGAGTGGTACTGTAGCACCTGTTAGGGTCCCATCTATGGGTAAATAGTGCCACCTGTTGCCTTGCAGGTCATCTGTCAGGCAAAGACTATTTCTGCAGCAGATAAGTGTGGTTGGCGTCAGCAATGGCATGCAACTGTAAAAATTATGCTCCAACAAAATCCTTGTGATGGTAGCACAAAATCATGGACACCAGCCAGCCCAAAGGTTGGGGTGGGCTGCACCTGCTTACCACAAACAGAAAGGTGTAACCCCTGACTCTGGGCCATGCAAGCACTGCTTGCATTATAATGGAAGCCTGAAAAGCGGCTTGGGGTAAGGTTTGGGACTTGGAATGTAGGGAGTATAAGTGGGAGGGATACAGAGGTATGTGAGGAGTTAAGGAAGAGGGGAATAGATGTGTATTGTCTTCAAGAAGTGAAGTGGAGAGGTCAAGGAGCATTGTTTATGTGTGTGAAAGGTAAGAGATATATAAGTTGTGGTGGTCTGGGAATAGTGATGGTACAGGAGGTGTGGGAGTTTTGGTGAGGGAGGATCTATGTGAGAAACTTGTGGAGGTGAGAAAGAAAAGAGATAGAATGATGACAGTCGTGTTGGCATTTGAGGAAGAAGTGTTGAGAATCATATGTGTGTATGACCAACAAAGTGGCAGGACAAGTGTGAGAAAGAACATTTTTTATGATGAATTGAGGAGTGAGTAGGATCTTCACAATGTAAGTGAGCTGTAAACAGATTGAGGATTTTGAGGGCATGCATAGGGGAATGGAATTGGGGAGAAAAACATGGAAGGAAAGATGTTAGAATTTTGTGATTATAAGACAACCTCGTTCCCAGGGTCTCTAAAATAAGAGACCCTGGTACACGCTGGTCACGTGTCTCCCAGAATGTTGGAGATGACAAACAATAAGCTTGAGGGAGGAGCATCTTAGTTTGAAATTTGTCCAGACTTAGCCCTGGGTAGAGGGTAAAAATTCGGTATGAAACAAAATATGTTTCGCGTGCCAGCACTTCGCTATCTGTGTGAGAATGTCGAGTCGTGACCAATCACAACACCCAAGAAAAGATATTTATCGTTCGCTAGCGTAAACACAAATGCCTGCAGGCTGTGTGGCTCGGTAAAAGACACTACGCACTGCAAAAATATTTTCGCAAAGGCCAATTGTGCGTTGCTCGCCGTGGCAGAGGATTTCTACGGTGATTCTTTGCACGCCATAAGAAGAATTTGCTTCGAGATGCACCCCAAGAGGCCACTGACGATGAAGATTAACCTTCCGACTACTGAAGGCCACGCGCGCAGTTTCCTTCCAGTTCCTGGAGCAAAATGGCAGCATCAGGCAATAGAAATTGAAGATTTTTCACATGGGAAAAACTGTTAAATCCAATTGTCAAAATGTTTATCTATTGAATTTGTAATTTTCTATACCAAAAAATTTCAAAATAGCTCTACAA
>JAOBRB020397810.1:0-10222 GCA_027575285.2 Zoanthus pulchellus | reverse complement strand
AATCGTGGGAGAAATTCGACAAAGAGTTTTAAAAACTCAAAAGACAGCTCTGACTGCACCAAGGGTTCATTAACGTCGTTTACGTCTCTTTACTTTTTTGAGTACTCAAAAAAGTAAAGAGACGTAAAAGACGTTAATGAACCCTTGGACTGCACTGATAAGAAACGACAAATTGAAAGAGCTTCGTACTGACTAGTGCTGAGAAACAAAAACAGTAAAACTGTTCAAACTCCAGCCAGAAATGAAATCACACCGCTGCTTTAATAGAAATTTTGACAAGAAGATTGAGAAAAGAACTATGCCATTTGTAAACAACAAACCGGGGAAGATCTTAGTTTACCAACTATGCAATTTTGACAAAACGAGAAAAAGAACTCATATATCATTACATGTATATATCTTTTTTGTAGGTATCGCTGATTCTAAAGTTCCTTTAAGTCATTGAACTTGTACGGTACTTCGTCTTCGAAGAAAGGACAACAGCAATCATTGTCGGTTGCACAATTAGTCGCGAAGTTTCAGTGAAGGATTGGAAAATTACTAAAAAAACAAAGTCCGTTCGAATTCGCAAACACAAGATTTCTCATCAGAAGGGCCAAAAGGCAAAACTGCTTACTTCTTTTAAACTTCTTGTAGTATCTATTGATAAATATTAAGAGGTTGCTAGGTATTATAGGTAGTAATAAAGAAGACTATAGTTCCAAAGATGGCTGTTGTTGCAGTAGATTCTACACTTCTGTTCTGATTTCAGCTCAACTAGCCGGAAACTTTTTTTCAGAGACAATGTCAATGATAAAAATAGATTTCTCATTCGCCTCAAACTTTGAGTGAATGATAGATGACGTAATGCAACCAGTTAGCAGTTTCTTAACATTCATGGAAGCTCGACTGATAATATTATTAGGAAAAGAGACTGCTTGCAGTCTAGTATCATACCGAAAAATCTTACATCTTAATACTTAAATTTTCCGCTGATATATACAATAAACTTTCCATGAGCAAAACATTATGTCGAATCTCCAAAAGTTCAATAATTACTAAAACTCAAAGACAAAGTGTAACTGCAATTAAATATCAAAACTTTGTCAATATGTTTACTTTAGCTCTGAAAAATGTCGTGACATCAGTTGTAGTTCATGGCACATTCGAAAATAAACTTTTAAATCTTTTTAATATCAATGTGTCAATTCATAGAATTTCCGAATTAATTTGAATACATAATTTTATTGTTTTATTGAAGCGACCGCGTTGCTAGGCAAATTAATACTGATTTGCATCGCATGCTCATTTTCAGTGCAGTAAATGTAATTGCAACTTCTAGTAATACTTTCAGAACGTTTTTTTCGGCAATTACCTTTCTTACAATGGTTAAAACAACTCAAAATAGATAAATGAACTTAGGCAAACCAAAAGGTTTTCACACTGTCCGATTCCTGAGTCGAAAATCTAATGTCGTAGTTTTCTTTCTGTGGCTGATTCTTGTCAGTTGTTTAACTGTATGCTATGGTGCTGGCGAAGATACAACGTCTTTGGATTCTGAGAATATATATCCGACTTCAACGGTTTCGGGGTTTTCGTCAAATAGCGCCAAAAGAGACAATTCTAACGAAGGTAAGTGTCTTTTTATAAGTTATGAAGCAGCATATCAAGCCAAGTTTAGAGTAATTAATGCCTTATTCGATTTATTTGTTTATACGGTTGCATTCTTTTCCAACGGTTATAGTTAGCTGTATTTCCACTTAATTTTTAAATTATTTTAATATCAAGTAAGATATTTGTGATAGAAGTATTGTACGTTAATTGTCCAAATACTAGCTATGGCGGAAGTTTTGTATTATTTTTATTATACGTTCGTTGAAAACACACCAGAAGTCAATTTGAATAATATGAACGCGCGTGACAATCAAAATTCTTCCAAATTGTAGAGTTTTCGCAATAGTCTACGATATTTGAACTACTGGTACAAGTGCTTGGGTTATTCCAACTTGCTGTTTCTAACTAGGTAAAATGTATTTATTGCTTAATTCCTCATCAAAATATAATACGCTGGGATGAAGTACCTGCAGCACCTAGCGTCTCAATTTGAAAACAATCTTATATTTATAATATTTCGCACTTCTCTATATCGAATCGCCGTAACCAATTCCCCGCTCGTGATCTCTAAATTTAGGTTTAGCTTACGGTATTGAGTCAAAACTTTCCGGCTGCATTTCATAGAGATTAAAACTTAAAACTCGTTAAATAAAAGATTGAGTTTTCTGTTTGAAATGTACCATTCTGTTGACAAACTCAATCAGTGCTGTTTGCAATTGTTTGCCGATGCTTTATTGTAACGAAGGTGTAAGGCCCTAGAAAAAAAATAAAGTACACGTTCAATTATACAATACAAATTTACAATACAATGCATCTTTTTCGCTTTTTTACGCCTCATTAAGTTTAGTTTGTAATTGCATTGTTATCGTTCAAGAAATAATATCAAGGTGCAAATTAGATAAATTAAACTGCAAGTTTTTTGAGTTAAGCTCTGAACTGGTTAGGTTTTTATCTGTAAAATATAGGTTGCGTTTTTCACTTACTGTTCCATAGCCAGCTATAATAGGCTTGCAGGCCCTGGACATCAAATTATTTTAAAAGAAACAAATAGTATTGATAAATTTTTTTAAATCATTTTAAATAAAAACATACACAAATACGATTGTTAAAAATGTTTTGTGAGGGGGGGGGAGAAGGGCAGTAAGCTTGCTTACCCTCAGTTATCCCTTCATGGAAATGGTCCCCATTACAGTACTCATAAACAGTATCTTGCACCTTCAGCACTTGTTCTTCCTTCTGCTGATTAACAGTGTACATTATAAATTTATGTACACACAAAAGGAGAGAATTCTTTACAAGACAAGACAAGGGAAGAGAAGGTTAAAGAACATTGATTATTGTTAAAGAGAATCATTGTGTGTTTTGTGTATGGGAAAACTAACAGTGTATACTGTACATGCATGCATGTTTAGAAAGGGTTATCCTATGTTTCGGGTCATAAGGTATTTTGGCTATGGTTGTTTAATTTATTACAAATCATCATCATCGATCCAGTTTTGATCCAGTTTTATTCTCTTAAACGAGGGTGGCCTGATTTACCCCACTCTAGCTGCAAGCAATTTCTTCCACTCCCACTCTCCATCTCGCTGTATTCACTGCATCGTTTTTCTTCAAACCAACACTCCTACTCTCCTCCTCCACCTGTGATCTCCATGTCTTCCTTGGTCGTCCTTGCCAGCTCCATTGCTTTTCTCAAAACCTGCCCATCATCCCTTTTTAACACATGCCCGTACCATCTCACTCCATTCGATCGCCTAGCTATAGCTATAGGCATATTAACTACTTTTTCCTTCAATCCCAACATCTCCATTAGGTCTTCTGTCCTCCTTCTCTCCATCAGTTTTGCACCACACATTGCTCTCACCAAAGAGCGATGGTGAATTACGTATATGGTATTTTAATGCTAAACATTTGGTAAATAAATAATTATATAATTTTAACTAATTTTTGTATAAAGTATATTATGTTTTTTTTGGTATTAAATTCTCTTCTCATTTATTTTACATGAATTTATAATATTTTTGGGTATATATTGAATGTTTGTTTTTCAGTTAATTTTGGTATTTAAGTTCCATATTAAATTATTTTGGCTTTATAAGGGCTTCTATTAATATACACAAGTTATTTTGATTCTGTTTGTAAAAGCCCTTAATTACCATTTTAAAGAATCCGTACTGGTGGAAACTAATTCAGCAGGCTATTTACAAAACATGCCAGTGAATTGTTTCTCTGGGATCACCATTAGGACAAATTCATTCAATAGTTCAAGTTTGGAATTTGAACCCGATTCATCCATGTTCAACTGAGCCATGTCAGCATTGCCTTTTTGTTGTAGATATATACAGGCAACATCCTAACATCCATTGAACATAAATAGCTCACCCTAGATCCATTTTCTTTTAACACTATATTTTTTTTTCATTGTTCTGTCTCAGATAAAATTACCAGTCGTCTGGGTTCAGATATTAACACATAATTACAGAGATGTATTTTGTAGTTGATAATTTGTCATTTTCACTCCAAATTAGTTGTACATTAATTGTGACAGATAAGCTATGAGTTGAGCCTTGACCTATGAAGTAATGTTGTAGTGTACTACAAACGATTTACTAGCTATACTGGTCTTGATTAATTCCTATATATCAAGATCATATAACTACAGCGTAGCTAAGGACATAATGGTAAGGAATTTCAGTAAAATGTTTAATGTTATCATGATACATTTATACCTATCTCATTTATACTTGCCATCAATCTTAAACTTTATAATAAAATTATCTGTCCTATTCATGTACTTAACATCAATCCCATTCCCAAACACCTACCTCATTCATAGAAATAATATTTCTATCTTAGTTAGTATTTATGAATAAAATTTATCCTCCATTAACATACCATATCACTATTAATTATCATCCTTCCATAGCAACTATCTATCCCCTTCATACATGTTACAGTACGTCACCTGTATCACTCTACCATACTAACCATCTATCCCCTCCATATATACCATATCGCCTGTATCATGCCTACAGTGCACACTAACCATATTTCTCCTCCATACATACCATATCACCTGTATCATCCCTCCAGTCCACACTCACCATCTATCAACTCCGTACGGTATCACCTGTTTCATCCCTCCATACCAACCATTTATCCCCTCCAAACATACCATATTACCCGTATCATCCCTCCATGCGAACCATCAATCCCATTCATACACAGCATATCACCCGTGTCATCCCACCATACGAACCATCAGTCTCATTCATACATATCATATCACCTCTATCATCCCTCCATACCAACCATCTATCCCCTCAAAACATACCATATTACCTGTATCATCCCTCTATACCAACCATCTATTCCTTCCATACATACCATATCACCTATATCATCCCTCCAGTCCGCACTAAGCATGTGTCACATCCATACATACTATTATCCATCCAGTTCACCATCTAATTCCCTCCTAATTATGCCAAATTGTAATAATACATAGCTTTCAAGAGCAACAATGATTTGACAACATATGATATTGAAGTAAGGTTTTAGATAGTTTGATACGTTTTGTGTATATTGTATAAGGTAGCAAAAACTTTCAGCTAGTAGATTCTAGTATATTCCCTTTTTTGCGCGCCAAAAATGTTCCCTGTAGTGGATCGCTTGTCTGGTATTTTAGATAGTTTTAGTTGTTTCGTTATTTCTGGTGTAGAGTCTGGGACGATCGAGATTTTACAAGTTTGACAACAGAAGTTATTTAATTTTTTATACCGAGCAATACGAGGAGCACGATTTTGTTGTGAACGTAAACACGGCACAATTCGAGAAAGCTCAATGTGGTTTCTTTGATGTTTCTGATTCTGTTTTAAATGTTCTCTCGGTTATTTCTGTTTTGCTTCTCTAAAATTCTCCTCTCCCACTTCCACGCTCAAGTCTCGCATTATGAATTTTGCGATCTTTACAATTATCTCAAATTTATCAAGTACAATTCTCGTAGTATCCGGTCACGATATTTTCCCCTATTTGATCCTCAAGGAAGCAAATGATTTAAATTGATTTATACTAAAGTAACTGTCAGTGTTTCCGAAGTGCTGTAGGGTTCAATGTATATTTACGTTGACTATCACAAGTCAGCTCTATTGAATTCAAGTGCTGAGGTACACGGTCCAGATAGGACTTTCCAGGCCTCAATTTTACTGTCCTTACTCTTCCATTTCTACCTTCGACGAACCTTTGAACATCCCTAGGATCCACTTTTTCTGTTGCTTCAATCGCCTTTCATAAGTTTAACACCACCTACCTTGAGATGGAACTTTTTGGTATTATGATTTAGGTTCTCGTGAACTTCGCACATACTCTTCCGCCCATCGGGACCAGAGAACATCTTTACAACGGCGAAGGCACTTTGCTCGCTTCCTCAGGTCTGTACATCAGCATCGGCGGTAGCCTCCGTCTCTAGAAAAAGTTTGGACTGCCTGTGAATCATCATGTACAGTGTTAGTAACGGTATATGCACGTCAACCTCAAATGACGGTTATTGATGGCCACTTCCACATCCAGTATCACTTCCTCGAGTTCCTTGCAAGTTAAGATATGGCCCGTCTCACTGACTTGCTTCTCTTGAATTGATTACCCAAGCATTAATTTGCTGTAATAACACTGAATTGCAACACGGTAGACTAATTCTGTAGATTCTCATCTTTCATGACGCTGCACAGCCACTTTTTTTGCCTTAAGAAATGTCGTGGCCTTTTCTGAGTAGATCTTTCGAGGTCTTCCACGTTTAGCTATGAAACGCTTCTTTGCTATGGTGAAGCCCTCTGTGGTTAGCCATCAACTCGATATATACTGCTATGGTAAGACTGCATGTAATAAGCAGAATTTATCCTTTTCCCTCTTTCATAATTTTTGCTTCATATAGTATGGGTCCCACGTAGTTCACTCTAATTGCTTGGAAGGAATTTGATCTTTTTGTACGGTCGATGGGCAGATTTCCTGGTGGACAACTGTTGAATGCTGTGTCATGAAACATCAAAACTTTCGTAGCACTGCGTCATCTTTCTTGTTAGATGTCTTTGTTTTTGGATCTAGTACTATTTTTTGACATATGTAGTGGGTACCACTGCGAAACTTGAATGATCTTTTCTGGCACTGTTGTTCGAGAAGGTAAGTATACTGGATAATCTCCTAGATTCGTCCTCTACACTCGTAGATCTTCTTTTCATTCTTCTAAAAGTTGAGGCAATGCTTTTCCTCATGGCATTTTTCTATTACACTGTTTCTCGGTCTCGGTCTCATTGGGTACGAGCAGATATTACACCAACCTCTGCTTTGTCGATTTCCTTCTCAAATTGATTCCAAGATCGTAACCAGTCGATATGGAAAGGCGAAAGTTTAGGTTTCGCGGACACATGGTGCAATATTTTGTGCAACATTGCGTGCAACAAATGTTTTTAAGGTGGGAACCCCGTGAAACCAAGTTACGCAGCATTTTTCGTGATGGCACAGCATGCATGTTTACCTATGCAACATTACAACAGTCGAACGGCGTCCCTTAAAAAAGGAAAATTTGCAACGCGCAATATTGCCTAAGTAGGACGCTTTTCAACTTGAGTTTTGTTGCGTACAATGTTGCATGCAACAAGATTCATCGATGGACACACACTGCAACTACCTTGATTTGTGCGGCAGCCCGTTTATTCGATTTGATGTTGCAACTTCGTTTCCTGCAATTTGATTTCTTGACCAAAACAATAAGTTTCGCTTTTTACAACAATTTCTTTCTCTTTGCTTACAATTCCAGTGACTTCTTTGTTAAGGTCTCTCAATCATCTTTGTGTTTGCGGAGTCTAACCTCGAGTACTTTTGTCCAATTGGGAACTTCCATTTGACCGCGATCACATTCTCTTTTGACCGCTTTAATAGATGTATTAAGTCGTCGACTTTGTCAATTGTCTTCTCTAAAGCTTCCGCTACTTTTCCATTGCTTGATGTCTTTTTGCTCCATGATGCGACGGGTACTCTCCAACACAAAAGCTATAAGCATGAACTTATCGTTTATAAACATCTCCAAATCCTTTGCGGTTGATATTATAATTACTCACAGTTAAAAATTCCAATTCCTACCTAAAAAAAATCTTTTCGAAGCTACTGATTCATTTCGGCCGGCGCTTATCTCCGGTTTCTGTAGTATTAAGCGGATGAGAGTCTTTGGCTCCCCCTGGACGGGACACTAATCCATCGCAGGTTAGCTCCCAGCAGACGCTGGTACTCATTTACCTACCCCGGAAGGATGGAAAGCTGAGTTAGCTTAGGCGGAACTGAAAGAAGTTAACACAAATATTTAGTCGAATCTCAGCAAAGTGCCATGATCGATCTAGGGACCTTGTGGTTGGAAAGCAGAGATCTTACCAACTGCGCCAACCATGTCCGCCAGAATTTGTACGTTAATGGTCCTAACTGGGTCGCCACTTTGTGTTGTAAACGTAAACATGGCACACTTCAACAAGGTTCGTTACTTTATAGTAAATATCTTCATCATCGTAACCTTGGGCTACCTGAGGTTTATTTAATCATCGACATACCCAATATGTAAATCATATTTACCAAATTAAAACAATATAAGTTTAAATTCGTTTCTAGTAATTTGTTTGGATTTCAATTCAATATACCTTTGTTTTCTGTTCTCAATCTTCTAGGGATTTCCTTTGTTTCTATGTTTCTTGCTTCAGAAACTTCTTTGCTTGGAACTACAGAACCTTTAACCTTTACGCTATTTACGTCCGAGAATTCCGTGGGCTCTCCAAGACTACTAAATCAATATACTTCCGTGTTTTCACCAACTTTTACAAATCAAACGACATCATTTGGGCCTCACAGTCTAAAGGTCGGGACACTCACTACTAATTTAAGCAAAACAATCAATGTGGATCAAATTACTTCCGTGTTTTCACCAACTATTACAAATCAAACGACTTTAACTAGGCCTCACAGTCTAACGGTCGGGACACTCACTACTGATTTAAGTGAAGCAATCAATGTGGATCAAACTACTTCCGTGTTTTCACCAATTATTGCAAGTGAAACGACCTCGTTTGGGCCTCACAGTACACCTGTCGGGACACTCACTACTAATTTAAGTAAAACAATCAATGTGGATCAAATTACTTCCGTGTTTTCACCAACTTTTACAAATGAAACGACCTCGTCAAGGCATCAAAGTGAAACGGTCGGGACACTCGCTACTAATTTAAGTAAAACAGTTATTGTGGATCAAACTACTTCCGTGTTTTCACCAATTATTACAAGAAAAACGAAATCATTTGGGCCTCACAGTACACCTCTCCGGACACTCACTACTAAATTAACTGTAACACTTACTGTATCAGAAGTTACGTCCGTGTCCTCAGCAAGTAGTTCAAGATTTACAACAGCTGCTGGGTCTCGGTTTACTACCATCGGAATACCAACTGCCGCGTTCAGTGAAACAGTTACTATAGCAGTTAAATCCGTGTCCTTACCAAGTAGTTCAATATTTACAACACCGTATGTGTCTCAGTTTACTACCATCAGAACACCAACTGCTGAGTTCAGTAAAACATTTACTGTATCAGAAGTTACGTCCGTGTCTTCACCAAGTAGTTCACGATTTACAACAGTTGCTGGGTCTCAGTTTACTACCATCGGAACAGCAACTGCCGAGTTCAGTGAAATAGTTACCATATCAAATGTTACGTACGTGTTCACACCAAGTAGTTCAAGACTTACAACACTATTTGGGGCTCAGTTGACCACGATCGCAACACAAACTGCCGAGTTCAGTGAAACAGTTACTTTTTCTGTTACGCCCGTGTCCTCACAAGGTAGTTCAAGATTTACAACACCGTTTGCGTCTCGGTTTACTACCATCGGAACACCAACTGCTGAGATCAGTGGAACAATTACTGTATCAGAAGTTACGTCCGTGACCTCACCAAGTAGTTCAAGATTTACAACACCGTATGTGTCTCAGTTTACTACCTTCGGAACATCAACTGCTGAGTTCAATGAAACACTTACTGTATCAGAAGTTAGCTTCGTGTCCTCCTCAAGTAGTTCAAGATTTACAACAGCTGCTCGGTCTCCTTTTACTATCATCGGAAAACCAACTGCCGAGTTCAGTGAAACAGTTACTGTATCAAATATTACGTCCGTGTCCTCACCAAGTATTTCAAGATTTACAACAGCTGCTGGGTCTCAGTTTACAACCATCGGTACAGCAACTGCCGCGTTCAGTAAAACACTTACTCTATCAGAAGTTACGTCCGTGCCCTCGCCAAGTATTTCAAGATTTACAACAGTTGCTGTGTCTCAGTTTACTACCATCGGAACACCAACTGCTGAGTTCAGCGAAACACTTACTGATTCAGAAGTTAGCTTCGTGTCCTCACCAAGTAGTTCAAGATTTACAACAGCTGCTGGGTCTCCTTTTACTAACATCGGAACACCAACTGCCGAGTTCAGTGAAACACTTACTGATTCAGAAGTTAGCTTCGTGTCCTCACCAAGTAGTTCAAGATTTACAACAGCTGCTCGGTCTCCTTTTACTATCATCGGAAAACCAACTGCCGAGTTCAGTGAA
>JAOBRB020397699.1:0-10222 GCA_027575285.2 Zoanthus pulchellus | reverse complement strand
AGTGTTCTTCAGTCGTCAAAACTTCCAAAAAATGCATTGGTAGCTCAGTGAATTTGCCTCTCTTCGAACTTCAAAGCCAACTTCTTTTGGCGCCGGTGGAAACCCACCGAGTGGAAATATGCCAAAAATCGCGTAAAAAGTATGACACCTCGCTAGATTCTTTCAGACGAGTAAGCTCAAATGCTACCTTCAAGCTTTATGATGCCATCCAGTAGTTACAAAAAACTCGAAAAACCTCCTGGACGGGAAATGGCTAGAGAAAGTTTCCTCAACCAAGGCATTTTCTGAATTATCGGATTTTCTTGTCGGATTTTCAAAACACACATTTAGGATCATCTTTGATTTTGTTTCGTTTAGATTTGTTTTATGCCTTCAGTCTTTCTCAGAAATATTTATTTTTAAAAACTGATAAAAAGCTGGAAACTAGTTCCCGGGCCTCAAATCAAGTGTTTTTTAACCGCTGTTTGCTTTGGTGAAACAAATTCAGTGGTCAGTAGGCGGTTTGTTTGACGAAGATCATGTTGTTTTCTTGCTGAGGGGATTACATATTGAAATGGCTGCCTTTAAAGTTCTTGGGAGATGGGTGGATGGACAGAGGCGCTGGTAAATGCATCATTTACAACGTCAGGTGTCGCAAATTCACGAATAAGAGGGGGTCATCAACTAACAGCAGCTAGTCTCTATATTCTAATGAGGAAAGCCTATGGAGAATATTTTGAATCATATGAAAGTATCGTAAAAGCCCTAACACTTAATGAATGGAAAGAGGAAAAATTGAAAAAGTGCCCGCAGTTTCTTTACTGGGCTACTGTAGTAGACCTAGAACTTCTTTGTCTTCAGTTTGTTCGAGTTTTCCAAGAAGCAAATTTTTCCCTCTATCTTAAAGCTATTCGAGAGTTACTTCCTTGGATGTTTGCCCTTGATAGCCAAAATTACGCGAGGTGGCTTTCCGTTCATTATTGGGACATGTGCGAGCTTCCTTTAAAGCATCCAGATTTGTTGTTCGCAAGATCCAGAAAGTGTTCTCGTCCATCGCATTAGATCACGCTCATGAACAGGTCAATGCTATGGTAAAAGGGGTAGAGGTGCTGTTGGCTGCTCTCAGAAGGTGGATGGTTGCTGGCCCAGACATTTCAAGCATGCTTGAAATGCTCTATCTCCAATGAGACGAAATCCCACCATGAACAAAAACCAGCTGTCCAAAGTGCCTTTGCCAAAGACGTGATCAACTTGGTGTCCTCTATAGAACAACTGAGAAACCCATTCAAAGAAGATGGAGAAGATCTCACAGTCCTTCACACAAAAGACGTAATGGATAAAGAGGCTGTGACCGCAATTAAAATGCAGGGAGAAAGGAGAGCAACAATTCAAATCAATTCTGAAAGAGAGACTGGAGGTAATGTCGAAGCTCTTAACAGACACCCTCAAGCGAAACAACCTTTCTATTTTCAATACAAAAGGGTAAAAGGTCCTGTCGAAAGATAAAGCCAGAGTGACAGTGTTGAAGGAAGACTGTGCCCTTTTTGCAACACTTTACATGGCCTGTCAAAACCGAGACGGAAACCTTGAGGATTTCTTTAAATTTAAAAACCAGCCATGGCCGCCTTCACTATCGCAAATGGGCCAGCTCAGATATGGAACCAAAGCCGATCTTGTAAGTTGTTTGCCAAATGCCTCCAGTCAATTAACAAAGCAACTAATTGTTGATGCAATCATACTGGATGGAACTGTTGTTGTCCAGATGCTCCAGCCAACAGCTGATAGCACTTTTGAAGAGTACTTTAATTCCAAATTTGCACCTTACATACTGAGACACCTAAAAGTCGTGAAAAGACTCGATATTGTGTGGGATGTTTACAGAAACGATTCTTTGAAAAAGGTTATGAGAGCGAAGCGAGGATCGGGTCAGAGGAGGAAGATGTTGCCGTCCACTCGAATGCCATCTGACTGGAAGAGTTTTCTTAGAGTCAATGAGAACAAAGACGAGCTCTTCAAGCTACTGGCAACCAAGGTGTGTATGTGCATAACTAGAAAGTAAACAATGACACTATTGTTTTGTTCAAATACTAAATTTTAAACTTTTCTTTTTAGGTGGTTTTGCTTAATATGCCTGAAGAGACAATATTTTATGCAACACACGGAGAAACGGTCTTGTCATCTACTGAAAGAGCAGATATGAGTGCTCTTGCTCCCTGCAGTCACGAGAAAGCTGACTCGCGTATTATGATTCATGATTACGATGCCAGCTTGCGAGGCTGCCAAAGAATAAAGATCTGAAGCAATGACACTGATGCTGTTGTGCTTGCTATATCCATTGCTCCGCTTCTTCTATTAGAAGAGTTCTGGGTTACCTATGGGTCTTCCAAACAGGTCCGTAACATCCCTGGACATGCAATAGCTACATCCCTTGGTCAAGATAAAGCGTCTGTGTTACCAATGTTTCACGCATTAACAGGATGTGATACAGTCTCATTTTTTGGCGGAAGGGGAAAGAAGACGGCTTGGCCTGGGATTTATGGAACCTGTTTCAAGAGCTTACTCCTGCTCTTAAAGGGTTGAGTAGGTTACCAGAGGACATCGATGATGAGTGCATGGGTATTATCGAAAGCTATGTAATACTTCTTTATGACCGCACTAGCAGTTTAAAAAAATCAACGTACCAGACAAGATCTTTTCTCAAGAAAGTCAAGAATGCTTGATAATATTCTACCTATTGAAGCATCTTTAT
Source organism: Zoanthus pulchellus (assembly GCA_027575285.2). NCBI lineage: Eukaryota > Metazoa > Cnidaria > Anthozoa > Zoantharia > Zoanthidae > Zoanthus > Zoanthus pulchellus. The sequence goes on along the minus strand of JAOBRB020397699.1, from coordinate 7,494 downwards.
TGCAGGATGTCAAGAGAGCTGTGTTCCAAGCTTGTTATATTTGGGGCCAGAGCCTTTTAAAGAAACCCACTTTACCAAGTCATTCTGAATGGGGGTGGAAGCTAACAAATGGTTGCTGGGTGCCTCACTGGATGACACTTTCGCAAGCCAAAGATTCTTGCTATGAGCTCCTTCGTTGTTGTTGTAAAAGTGCTTGTCGGGAATGCTGCAAATGTCAGAAACCCAGTCTTTGTGTACAGGATTGTGCAACTGTGGAGGCAACTGTAACTAGCAGAAAAAAGTTTTTTATTATCTATCTATCTGCAATTAATGCGAAAACCATAGATGATTGATTGTCAAGTTAACTGAAAGAAATAAAAACTAACTAGTGCCATAGTTGTCACAGCATGATTTGAAGATTGTAAAAGTAACATGTAACTTCAGCACTCTACTATCACATACACTGGTATTAAAGTTTTATATCAGTCTTTTTTACCAAACGACCTGTTTCAGACAATTCAGATTTACATCTTTTAAATAATGATTAAAAAAAAGGCCTTTTCTCTTATTATAGAAAGATTTTGGAGCTTTGAGTAGTTAAAATAGGTTTTTCTGGCCAACGTACAGTCACAGGCAACCCACGCATAAATTTTTCAATTTTTAAAGCCACGTGATCACACCTTAGCCATATTCTAACGCAAAATACTTCGTTTGCAGCTAGTTATACAATTTAAAGCTTAGTTCTTTACTCTAAAACTCTTTTAAGGGTAGTTTGATTTTCAGCCTCGTTTCCATGTTGGCATTTTTAGGGCATGCTCAGATCTTGCCACCAGAGCTTCATCTACCTTGGGTCCATATCAAAACTTGTTAGTTATGTGGTTAATAATAAAACTGCAAAGTTTCATGCTTTTATCACAAAAGTGAACAATTGTGGACGTTAGCAGTTAGACTACAAGGGCGAGGGCTTCAGAGTTTCATAACTAATTCATTGGAAAATTGGGGATCACTAAATATATAAAATTTATTAAGCTGTTATATTAAAAACAACGTAACGCAAAAAAGACAGCTAAAGGTCTTTTTATTTTTACTTGCGTTCAAAATTTATACAGGAACGTACTGAGACAATAGTTGCATAAATAGGACGAAAAAACTAATGTTTGAACTATTTTGATTCATTTCTCTCAAGCCTTTGTGATACGGCGAGATTTAACATAGCGTGTGTCAGTATTAATCTAAGAAGCAGAGGAGTATATACAGTGGCGTAGGAAGAGGGGGGTCCAGGGGGGCCATTGCCCCCCCACTTTTAAAGGTGGGGGGGCCATAATATGATTTGGCCCCCCCACTTTTGGCCATAAGAAAAAAACAAGCATTGGATATATAGAATTTCTCACACAATTATTATTCTTGTCTTTCTTATACCCTGTAGTGCAGTGTGTATGTACTGAGAATTATGCATATATCACTTTAGCTTTATGCAGAAGATAATAAATATGCTATATAAAAATGTTGGGTGACAATTTTCCCCAAAACATAGGTTGGCCCCCCCACTTTGAAATCGCTTCCTACACCTCTGATATATGAAGTACCTAAGTGTGGTTTAATACTTTAGTTCAGTTAGATCCCTGCCTTAATTTGCTCTAACATTTGCAAAATGGTTGGACGTTTTCACCTTCTCGGATAAGGACGTTAAACCGGCTTAGCCGGGCTCTTATATCTCAAGTTTGTGTGTTGATTAGTCTGTCATGAGAAAGGTCTTTATTGCATGTGAAAACAATAATTTTTGTTGGTCCTATTTTTAATTTTAACTTGTTAGGGTTTTCATAAAGGCAGAGATTACTATTTCAAAAATATGAATCAATTACTAAGATGTCTTCAGCCACTTTATATTTCAATGTTACTTTTACTTTTGGTATTCGTAATTTTGTTTTTTTTAGAAACTTGTATAATAAAATGGTTCTAGATAGCAAAAACCTAATAAGTATTTCATATTTTAGTTTATTCCTGTCTTTTTTTAAGCTCTAAATTTCACTCTGAAAGTTGGCATGTGTAGGCGAAACTCTTGTCTTGAGGAGATACACAATAATTTGACCCGTATGAGGCTTCCTAAGTATTTTGAAGCCACGAGTTTTTTTGCCCATACATCACTGTTTTCATTTTCATGTTCACAACCGTAACAGGTAAATTGCCAATTTTCCATTCTGCTTTCTATTCGGATTATTTGCTTATTCATCCATGAACCGCATACAAACTGGAAAACATTCACTGATTCTCTTCTTACACGGATGAATTCACTGTTTTTACCTGACGATAGTTTTCGTTGTGGCCAACATCAGAACCACTCGACTCACACAGGATTTTCAGCTCATTGAGTTTTTGGACAATGCTTTTTAGAAAGGAAAAATTGTTTCATCAAACACTTCAATTTTCAAAGTACGGGAATGCCGTTTACAACCAACCAATATATATATAGAATTAACTAAAATTGTGTTTTCCTAAAATAAATTTATAAAACGGTTAAGCTAAGACAACATGCCGGATATTTATTACTCGCATGATTACTAATACTATATACTTATTACACCTTTTTGACAAACTCAAACGTAATAAGAACTTAAGTTTTAAGACTCAAATGGCCTGAAAAAAAGAACAGAACTTTGCAGCATGCTTGCTCGCTATACCTTTAGGCTTTACCCATTTCCACATTTATATACCAACATTTACATATATTTTCTCATTCCACTCTGGTGAAGCTGTAGATAGGCGAAAGCTTTGTGTTTTTAACAACTTTTATAGTTTTAAATCAAGAACAATCGAGGCTTTATGATATAATTATAAAAGTGATAATGAAAAGAAAAACTTTTATCACAATAGTGAAGCGCAGTAATCAATCGTTATACATATTCTTGTTAAATGTTTTTTATAAACTCCAGCTGCCTTTTAGAGATTTTGCGATGCTTAATAGAAATCTTTTGCAGCATCTCCTTCAAAAAATTGCTGAAAAAAATGAAGGCAATGACTTTGCCCGTAGGAGCCAAGAACTTAACAGGTTTTTAATCTTTTTAAAAAAGGTTCACATGTGGGGCACTAATTTTATTACGGATGACTGACTAACATAAATATCATAAATAGATTATTTTACCATTAATCAGTTAAGTCAAGCCGAAGGTTATAGAAAGAGAACGTGCTTCTCCACTAGAATGATCTTGAATTTAATTTCACTAACAACAGACTAGCCGGAGTACAACTGAGTTAACTGTTGATATTGTGTCACACCACACAACAACGGAAACGTGTGGTGACTATTAATTTCAAGTTGCTTCTATATGTAAGCACTGAAGAACTTTCAAGAAAAAGTTTTGGTCATATCATAAATACGTTTTACCATGACGAGAGAAACATTCCCTTGTGGTAACGAAAACGATTCAAAAAATCTTAGAAGTGAGTTTGTTAAAACGCCTGATCTACAATGACGGTAGATACCTCACAAGCAAGACGCTTATCACGAATGCACCAATCATTAACTAGTTTTGAGAGAGAACTAGAAAAAGACGCAGAGGAGAGGAGAAATTCATTCGACTTTCATCCAACTTGTTTGTGTCCTGACTGCTTAGACGCTCGGCAAGATGACAAGTTATTTGTCAGCGAGGAAGAGAAACATACAGAAAAGGTAGAATTCAACCATAAAAACACAGAAAAAAAATCGTTGATAGAAAAACCAAAAATAGAAGAGAAAGACGAGATGACCCTTTTATCAGAACGTTTGATTTTAAGCTTGTGTGATGATGGAGATGATGATTTATATCAGTACGAGTTTTACTTTAAATCAAAAGACGTTACCTTCAATCGTACAGTATCAAATATTAGTGAAAACTTAAAACTTGTCCAAGATTCAAATGAAGCACTAAAACCTTCTGTAGACCTAACGGATATGATGTTGCAAGACAAGCTTAAAGTGCGCCTCATAGAATTGTGTGAAGTCTGAAAATGAAATAAACGGTATAGAGATAATGTATCCCAGATTTACTTGACTCTAAATAGTCGATTTAGTTTATTCTTCCAAGAAATGACGAATTTCTGTCACTTCAACCAGATGTCTTGCCGAAACCTGAGAAAGTTCTGCCTTTGCGAGCATCTAAGTTCAATGACGAAAAAAAAACAAAAAGAAAGAAAATAAAAAAGAAGGAAATAAAATTATAATTAAAAAAGAAAGAAAAGAAAAGAAAAGAAGAACGTGAAAGGAATCCTACTGACAAATCATGTTTGTAAAGAAAACTGAAACTAAAAAAAGAATAGTAAAGTAATGTTTATAAGTCAATTCATCATTCAAATATGGAATAATAGTCTATGTACATGTCGAAATCGATGTTTGTGTTGTGGTTCGAGTAAGTTTTGCTTTGCTTCAATTTTATTTTCTTTTGTATTAAATCAACATTACACTTAAGGCTAATTCACACTTGTGAGATCAGCACAATCACAAACACAAGAAAATCCTAGCGCCAGCATGCGTAAAATACAGTAGAAGCACAAGATCGCTAGCAATCACAATAAAAAGAAACATTTCCCTTTTCTTTTGCGCTTGTTGATGTTTATTTCACCAGTGTGAACATCCGTGAAACAAGCGCAAGCAAAGTACACATTTGTGGCACGGTCTTGCCAGTTGGTGGCACGGTCTTGCCAGTTGATACCCAAGATTTTCCTAATGTTGCGCAGATGGAAAAAATTGAGCCTGCTCAGTTGCTGGTCTGACAACTGAGAGGGGCCAGGTCTCTCTTCCATAAATCAGTGTGCTTACCACGCCGGCATGCTCGGTAAACCCTCATCTTGGTGCTAGTGGTCAGTAATGAATTTTCCCCCGCTCTGTCACTGAGATGTGTCCAATTGTCCAAATTACCATTTTGTATTCGTTGATTACCGCTTTTGCCAAAACTGTACTTCCCGAATTATTAGGTTTTCTAAAGCAGAGCTACACAATGTAAACAAAACAGTGATGTTTGCATTTGGAGTAAATGATTTATAACGTAAATGTATTCCGACTTACGTATAACGCTTAATACCCGGTCTTCAATGGCCAATCAGGGTATAACTGAACTATTTGCTGTGCGAGTCTGTCGGGAATAATTATATACCAATAGCCTGCATGCAGCCGAATGAAAATCCTCGGGTTTTATTCGTCTGCGAATTAAAGATCGGATCCTTGTACTGGCCGTACCGGGATTTGAGTACTTCATTCTGATTGGATGTTTATAACTGGTGCGCTCATTGGCTAAAAGTTACTCGCGCCATGTTCTAAACTCAAAACTACGAGATAGCCTTGCTGAAGCGAGCTAATTCTTATAGCCAATGAGCGCGTTCGTAAGAAACTTAGTAGTACCCAGCTCTCCGAGCGGCCAGTACAAGGATCCGATCTGTTATTCGCAGACGATAAAACCCAAGGATTTTCATTCGGCTGCACGCAGGCTATATACCAACTACCAAAGTCTATTTTTCTCGTTGTCCTATTGGACAAGAAAGCATCACGTGCACATAAACAAGTTTCAATGTTTCCAATCAACCACAATCTTAGCGGGCAATATTATGTTATGGACCGGTAAATAACAAAGCCTGAAGTTAACTGTATTTTGCTATAATTTCAAAAGTTCACAAAATATTTGTTTGAATAATTATTCTCACTTTTTATATCAGTTCTCACTAGCGCGAGCGCATTTAAATATTCACTTGACGCTCGCAACTCCTCGATCTTCATGCACTCTTTAAGTGTAACTTTGCTTCTCAAAGTGATTCTCATTATGATCAAGTAGTAAAATATTTTCTAATTGACGGTAATCACAATAATTTGGCAAGCTTCAAATATGAATGTTCATAAACGGTTCTAATCATTTTTTTAGGAAAAAATTCTCGTAAATAATGTAAACCACTGATGTCGGAGAAAAGGCTCATGTTGACGATTTCTTTAGAAAAACTATAATGTATAGTACGTTAGAAAGTCAAGACGACGTTTATATAATTTAGAATTAAATTGTACAATACCACTGCTTTTACTAATCACCAAAATTGTAATCGGACACATAAAAACACTATAGTATTCTTGTTTATCAAAACACCAAATTGTGAAACCGCGGTACGAAAACACGAGTTATTTCATTTTGAATGCAAATAGCGAAACATTTGCGAGACGGTTTTTTTCTTTTCAGATCCATTATTGCTGCCGCAGCGAGCGAGCCGTGCAGAAGCGATTTTCAGAAAATTTTTTGCTGCCGCATCGAGCCAGCCTTGAGGGAGGGAGCTAGGCAGCATCATATTTGGTGCATGGCGTTAAAAAGTTTAAAATGTAAGGCACTATGGTTTGTAGCATTTTTCACCAGTTCTCTTTACGTGCATATGATATAATGTGTAATTTGTGAAAATAACCGAGTTTCTTGTACGTCTACGATTCTTTATTTTCATTTCATTTTTATAAGAATCAAACGTACTTAGCTTCTGCAACGTACACTGGCTTTTCATAACATTTACCTTGCATTTTAACCTTTTATTAAGACTTTTCTTTTTCTTGCCTTTAGCTCGTAACAGCGTTCATTAACATTTACTTCTTTTTACTTTTTAAAAGAAGTAAAAGTCGATAATGAACCCTTGCTCATAAGAAGAATGTCCCGTTGAGCATCAAACAAAAATGAGTCAAAAATTAAACTGGTTCATCGCTTTTAGCCAACCCCAAAGGTCCCTGACGCAAATATCAAGCTGCAACAAAGTCCTCATAACAAATAGTGAGATGGATTGTGATCTAGGCACACATCCAACAGCTTTCCCGCTTTATTTTAGCTTTCAATACGTTTGCCGAGCTCGTTTGGGTTTCGTGTGAAACAGCTTGAGACATTTTCAAACAGTTTTTCTATTAAATACATGGAATTGAAATTATTGCCAGATTTACTGAGTAACGGATTTCAATAGCTAGCTTTAATTGCTTTGTTTCATGGAGCAAAAGCTTTAAAGCGAAAATATACTGATTCCTTACTTGTTTTGACAAATTTCAATGAAATCTTCGTTTCGCTTAATTGAAAATTATTTTCTTTGCCTTGATTTTTAAAACTTCAGTCTTTTTAAAATCATTTTTCATGAATGACTTTTGTACCTTATTCTATTTGAGCTTAATATGCAATTTTAATTAAGTGATTATTTGATTAAATTGTTCAAATTCAACTCTTGCTTGAAGATCGTTATGTAAGGCGTGCCTTGCAATGTAGTGAACACTGAACTTGCTTATAAAAAGGGTTTGTTAGGTTTAAGTTCGTTTAGTTTACAAACATGCCCACTTGCTGGCGATAAAATGAACTATTTATTGCCAGCTCATGGGTATATTTGTAAACAAACTACTTATTTCCATTAACTAACCCTTAACCCTTTCCCATCCAGGAGGTTTTTCGAGTTTTTTGTATCAAAACATTCAATTAGCTTTCTCTAATCCATATTAGGCATTGCCATGGAAACATCCCACGTTGTGTAGTACCCAGGGATTGTGTT